>JAVQJF010112062.1:0-50660 GCA_036023855.1 Gadopsis marmoratus
AAACCACTACACAATCAAGGAGACACGAGGGTAACAGACAGGACACCAACTCAGACACAGGACCAAAAGCAATAAACCCATGAAACACAGTCACACACACACAGACGGGACATAACAATAACTGCATACAGCGGCTTGTTTGATCCTTTTGATATACTAAACAGGAATTTTTAATTAGTATATTTATGTGTGTGTGTGTGTGTACAAGACATATCCCAAATCTACAGTGTAAATGTTTAGAAAATGTTCTCACGATATTAGACTGATCTCTAGTGGTCATGATCAAAACACACTTGCATTTTGAAAAACAATTTGACAACAAATGAATACTTATGTGATACGTCATTAGCTATGTGATTAATCAAATATTTTGAATTTCTAGTATTTCTTTAAGAAATGATTTGCCTGCCCGAAGCATTTTGGAAGCTTCCTTTATGTAATCCTTTGGTTTGGATTGCATGAGTGCTCCCAATTGCAATTTTAACATTACAGTATGTAAAGTATGTTATGCAAATATCTGTGCATGGTATTTGTCATGCATGTGCAGATGTATCTAACTTACAGTGCCTGTGCTTCATAGGCGTTCTGATTGGCATTGGTTTTGAGTGTGATGAATAGGGTAAGGATTTGTCGACATGCCCCTTGTGCAAGTACCATCTTTCAACTGCAGTTACTCTTTTCTTGGTGTTTGCAGACTTGTATGTATGGGCAGAAATGGTCCAGAAAAGATGAGACGATGAGTCAGCTGTTGCACACCTTGCAAATCTCTGAAGAGCCCCTAGCTATCAATGTGTGACGTTACTGGGATAATTTTGTATTTCAATGCTTGACAATACCGACAAGAGAGCATTTGTCCTTAGGTCTACCTCCAGCATCGACCTCTGCCAGGCTGACCAGCTGCGGTTGTGTAACCGTGCTACATCCTCCTTAGCACACATTGTGCCTTCTCCCACTGGGCTCCATGAGCTGACACTTTGACTCATGTCACCACTATTTTAGCGTTTGTTTGTGTGCGTGTGAGAGAATCTGTAAGGGTGAGCGTTTTCACATAAACTGTATGAGTATGTGCTTATGCATTCATGCTTTTGTGTGTGCATCTGTATGCATGTAACATGTGTATGTAAAATGACTAATGTGTTTACATGATGTGTGCAGATGGATCCAGCATTCACAGTAACAACATTCGCTTTACTTCATCTACAGACCTACGGTGCTGCTTTTTCTCTTGTTTGAAAACTAACGCATCTGTGTCACCCAGCCACCCTCTTCAGACAGCTCCATCTCTGGAGACCCAGCTAGCCAATCTGTCAGTCACGCTTCCAGGGCCCTGAAGGGGTGTGTGTCCACTGTCATATACTAACAACGGCCCTTTATTCTGTCATTCAAGCTGTCTGTGGAGGCAGGAATCCACTCTGCAGTTCACTGTCCCTCTCACTGATGGTGGGAACACAGTCAAGGACAGAGTTGTTAAATATAAACCAGTGTCCAGACAATGAATGTAAATATATAGTGCTATTAATTTATTGGAACCTCCTGAGGTTTCTGAGGAACCTGTTTATCTTATTGCTGTGGATATTGGTATATCAGATCACCAAAATCTGTGCTATATTGGTGAAATTTCTATGTCTTATATTTAAAATTCTAAAAGCTTAATTGCAACCCCATGATTTCCCACAATTAATTTGACGTTTTTAATCATTGCAGCTCTAGTCACAAAGTAGAGAAATAGATCCACCACTAACACCATTAGCCCACCCCCACCCAAGAAATATAGACATATCATTGCATAGGTCCTCTGACCCAGCCATGTCTCAGTTACTTGTGACCATTTTCTTGCATGGTATTTGGCATTGCAGATCACAGTATGTCATCACATATGAGGGGCATAGTCTTTAGGGAGACCAATGGCCTCAACATGCCAAAACACCCATGCAACCTTGTTGCCACCTGCCAGTGTCCATGATCCTTCAACAGTCATTATTCGGCAGCAGTGGGAAACTTGAGACGAATGAACCAGTTACTCTAGGCTGCTGCTGCTGCTGATGATGAACAGAACTTATGTAAGCTTCAGTTTTGCCTGCTGGCCTGTCTCTCTTTCTCTCTCTCTCTCTCTCTCTCTCTCTCTCTCTCTCTCTCTCTCTCTGAGCATGTCTCCCTTCCTCTCTCTCTCTCTCTCTCTCTTTGTCTCTTCCTCTAAAAGTCTAATTTTGCCACTCGAGTTGAGATAGCCAGCGGACATGCCCGACCCATGCAACTGCTCAGCTGCACGTCTCCATCTGTCTGCCCCTGCGTGGGAGAAAAACATGTATGTAAAAGACTGACTCATCAAGATAACTAAGTTTTCTAACACCCTGCTGTGGAAGACGTGTAGGAGGTCTCCATGCAAATTGGCTACGGCTACATTACTACCATTCTCTGCGTGAGACCCAGATGGTGTTCGTGGCCTCCATGGGGGAATCCCTTGCTTTTGACAGGGGTTATTAACCACCAACGATTCTTGTGTTTGGCTCATCAAGTAAAACATTTTTTCCACTTTCAATCTTGAGTCCAGTGCTACCCACTCATTCAATATTTATTCCTTTGCACTATTTGTATTGTTTAGGGTTAGGGTTAGGATCTTGACTTCAAACACTTGACTTGTATAGAGACATTGTATGTTTTTTGTGTATATTTATACGTACACCTCTGTTTCCCTTACTTATATCTACATAATGGTTCTATGTTTATTTGTATTTGTCTATTGTGTATAAGTACGTTGGGAGCAATTTGAAACCGGAGTCAATATTCATCATTCTTTTCCTGGCCAGTGTCTATATATGCAGCCCAAAAGGGGAAGAAACTCATTGTGAGAAAATGAGCAGTGGTTACATAATGAATAACAACAAATATGAAAACTGAGTGGGCGTGGAGTCACATGAAATAGTCCTGGTGTTAAACGAGGCAACCCATTCAATTCTTAGGCTGACGCTTTACACTTTTCTCGGCTACGAAATACAGGTCACATGGAAAGGATTTGCTGGTGGGTCAAGGAGCAGCTCTGATGGCTGGTTGCTTTGTTTGAGAGGTGTTGGCCTCAGGAAATTAAGAGACGCAGCTCATAACAAGAGGAAGAAGAAAATAGAAAATAGGAGAGGAAAAGGAGAGGAGAAGTGTGACTTCAACTATGCTGGTTCCACACTGATTTACCAGATGTATTGTATGTCTATGACTGCTGACACTGCACTAAAACGCATCATGTTTTTGTTACAACCACTGACAAACAATATTTCTTGAAAAGAAAGCCAGAATTAATAATTCAGTATGGCTGCTGTGTGCAAAAAGTGGTTCTGGCAGTGTCGTACATCTCAAACCCATCCTGCTAATGATTATCCTGGGACACAGTAGCAGTGGTGTTACCCTTACCACTGCATAACAGCATCCAGAAATTACAATGTGAGTCTCAGCTCATGGACCACCACTCCTTTCAAAGCATGAAAATGAAGGTGTAGTCTGAGAACTGAAGACCCTGAACCTGCCACATCAGAACCAACCTCTGAGAATATTCACTACGTCTCCCATTCACTTCAGTTGAAGACTCGTGGGTCATAGTTGACCTTTTGTTAAACTTTTTCGGCCAATAGAAACAGCCATCCATTATGATTAAGTATGGAGAGGTAACTGTGCAATCAGCGCGCATTAAATATTATAATAACAGACTACAAAGTGCAGCTTGATCTAATACGGTGTTTACAGTTCATGATCATTCTACTGAATATTTATTTTTTGCCATGTCAGACCAGTGACATTGCATCCTTTTTACTTTTTTACGTAACCTGTATTACTGTTAGTAAGCTCGAAAGATAGGCATGCTAATTTTTAGAGTTTATGTTAAAGCAGACAAACACACTGTTTAATTAATCCATTTCACTTTTGCTTGTGTTTTTGATTTTGCAAAAGCTACCAAAAATAATACCGTCTTCTTCAAACTCTTGAGATACCAAGTATCACACACATACAGCCTCATTTACACGTATAGACGTTTGGAGGAATCCAAAGCTTGACAGGCCTCCTAAGATATGATTGAATAATCTCTGTTCAGGTACTGTCAGTTTCATTGTACGCAACTGCTAATAAGTGTGTAAGGGACCGTACGCTTAGCCTCTGGGAAACCAAAACCTATAGTGTGCTTGCCTGTTCCTTTCCTTCCAAATGCAGGCTCAAAAATGATAGGCACTATTGACCTGCTACGACCTGTTAATTTTTGAGATGTAACACAGTTAAAACTCTTTGGCTTTTTCGCTCCTGTGCCTTTGTATGTGTCTCGCCACAATTTGGAAAAACGTAAGAGGGAGGACTTCACTCTAGTCTAAGACAGAAAAACATTTGCCATGGGCCACTAACTGAGTTAAGCGTTACAGTATTTTAGGAGCTGCTCTCTGGAATCCTATAACACTTATGATCTGTGACAGGATCTATGCCCCCTACCCAGAAATCCCTGCTCCATCTCAGCCCACACTGAACCATAATTACCTAGGGCTTACTGTTACATAATGCCTGAACAATCCTTCAGCTGCACACCCTACAACACTGGACTCCTGCTGCATTGTAGCGCGTGACCATGCAACCTTTACTGCCTTGGTTGTGTGTACATGCATGTAGGATATCGCTAGGGTCGAAAGAAAGAAAGGTTTGTCAAAGAAAGGAGAATGTGGTGTTATGCAAGCTAAGCCTGCTGTGCGTTATTCCTGGTATGAAGTAACTGTAGCGTCAGTGATTTGAGGCAAAGGGCTTTACTGGGTCTGCTTGCCTCAGCTAAGCTTCATGCTGACAAATACAAGGGTGCAGTGACGCCATGCATTTTTTGCATTTGCATTTGTTGCGTGTCAAGGCAGACACACACTGAATAGAAGTAATTTCTTTGGCTTTAATACAGCAGGAATGCCTTTCTTTTTTCCTGTTTCTTTATCCTCTTTGTAGACCACATTTTGTCAACTTCTTCTTCTTTCTTTTTCCCTCTTGCATCGCTGTTTATCAGATCATCATAAGTTTCTTTATGTCTAGGTGTGTCTAACAGAAGATGTAGAAGTCATGTGTGTGTGTTTCAGAGGGGGTGGGGGTAGGCTTCTGATTTTTCATTCAGGGTCTGATCCTTTTGCCACTTCCACTGCTCTGCTCTGGATAATCCACACTGCTAGCCCTTATATTCCCATTCAAATATGACTACGTTTGTTATATTTTGCCCCAGCATGCAATGTGCATTTGTTTCTTTCTTTCCAGCTGTCTTATCAGCATCTTTTCCATGATGAAAACATTCAACTCTGACTACATGCGTCACACTCTGTCATTTAAATGGTGCAGTCATACATCAAGAGTCCTGGGAACTGCACTGGAAGCAGGGAACAAATGTTCCTGTTGAACCAAAGAATCACATGGTGAAGCATTCAATCCCCTTGTGGCAAGTAGAAAGTAATCCCATGATCATCTTTCTGTCTTCAGTGAACAGAGAGGCTGGGTGTTGGTGCTTGTGTGTGTGTGTGTGTGTGTGTGTGTGTGTGTGTGTGTGTGTGTGTGTGAGAGAGAGCTAGTAAGGCGGTTGCACTGCATGGCTAGTCACATTTGTCAGCCCATCCATCTCAAACTCTGCCCCTCCTTTCCTGCAGCTCCTTATTCCCCCCCTCGAGGGCCGATGATGGTGTCACCCAGCTCTCAGCAGTATACAGCCACATCTTTTCTTTTTTTTTGTTTTGGTATCACTGCTATTATTTACCGAGCCAATCGCTCTGCTCTGCTGGCCTCGTAGTCCACAGCAGTCCATCAAGCATAAATCATTTATGAGTGAGATCACTGCACCACATCAGCCACCTCTCCCGCCATGCTTCCCCTCTACCCTCCCCGCCCACACAGATATCCACAAACACACAACCGAGTAGTAGAAAGCAAATCCAGATGGGTCATTTATGATATCATTGTCCTACCTTTTGCCACAACACCCACAATCATCATTGTCATACAGCCGCAGGAATCTCTGCCTGAAGCCTTAATAAGCAACAAATACATGGACATGTCATTTAAATTAAGTCTACATCCATTTGTTTCATTACTTGACTCTCTTCTTCAGGTTCCTATGGTCTCACTGCTGTGATTATATCTTGAACCTTGTCCAACCACCCGCTCCGTAAGTCTCTGATCAGATAGTGTATTCCCAGGACAGTCCCATTCCCGAAGCCATTAAGGCACTTCACTCAGGGCTAGATGACCTCCAGCCATGCCCACTCCTGCCTATTTAGGTCAATCAAAACATGTTTTTGAGTAGTGCTCTGCCTCTAAAACTAAACACTAAAATGCACCCCTACACAGAAACATATTCATTAAAGCAGCAAGAAGTATGGGAAATTAGCAGATTACACTCGCAAGAATACTTAAACACATGCAAAAAAAAACACAGCTCCTGTGAGATAATTTGTTAGGCAATTAGAAAGCAAGACAATGTTCCTCTGTCAAGCAGGTAGCAGTTAATGTGTCTGATTCTATGTAAAGACTCTCTTGATGTAGCTTAGTCAGGCTGTAAGAAGTAGTTGTTGTCCCTTCACTGTGATTAAACCTCATCTGCATCAACAGTGTCGCACCACCATCAGGCTGTCAGGGTAATTTAGTAAAGACGAGATGGCTTGGGGCTGCCATTACTTTGGACAATAAGATTTTTATAATAGTTGCTAAAGAGGCTTTGCTCATCGCTAGACCCAGAAATTAAAGGATAAACTGAACATGTGTAATTTTGTGGATTTTACTGAGAAAAGATTTAATGAATTATTGTCGTTTTCAATAACGTAGCCCAGAGAAAGATTATGTAAGAGCCACGTAGTACCTACACTTATATATACACACTGTATGTAGTGTAAATACCACTGATATTGATATGTTATTTTATCAAAGAGCTAACTAATGCTGAATTACACATGTCTTCATGAAGAAGTTTAGTCAGTTTTTGTTTTGTTGTGAGGCTCTGAATGATGAGTCGTGATTCACATAGAGCTGAACCAGTAGTAGGGAATCTATACCCTCTGCACAATTTTAGAATTAAGCTTCCCCTCATGCATGAGGTATGCAAATATGTCCTCATATTTATATAGTATAGTCCCTATACTGTTGACATGAATGAAGTAAATACCTACCCAGAGTGAAAAAAGAGCACATAAAGTGTTAAACTGCAACAAAACAACACAGAGTAAATCTCTTTATAGGACACAAAGTTCCAATATACCGTACTGCAAGTCTGCATACTTTCTCTTCTTCTACATTTCTGTTAACTCATACACTGTTGGTCACTTACATGCCAGACGCTTGTTGTGGTTGGTTGACCCAGTAGACGACATGATCCAGTGGCTGTGGGGCTAGTTGAAGAGAGTGTTTTGCCTTTGACTGTGTGTGGATTTTTCTTGTCCCCTCCTGTCAAGGCTCCAGGACAGGATGCTGGTGTGTGTAGTGGCTGGTCATCTGGTCATTGCATCTCTTGACTTTGGCAGCAGGACCATCAAGGATAGTACTTTCACATTACACTTTATCTCCCTCTTCTCTTCTCTTTCTTCTACTCTGATCTTTTTTGCTGTGTTCGCTGTCTCCCTCCCCCTTTTCTAATCGCCTTTGCTGTTCTTTCGAGGTTTGCTTCACACTCTCATCTCGGCTGCCTCTCTGTGTCTCACTCACGCACACACATACACACACAGACACACACGCTCGCTTGCTCTCTCTGACAGACAGGCTCAGCAGGGTTGTAAGGAGCCGTGCAGCTTAAGGACGGGGGGAGAGTGATAGTGGGCTACATCATTGTGGCCTGTACCAACTGGTGACAATGAGGGGGTCAACAGGATCAGAAGGAGTATAGGCTTTCTGCATAATATTGAGGAATATACCAGGATTAAACCCCTCCCATCTCAGCAACCACTGCCTTGCTTTACATATATATTTTTTTTCTTTTTATTTATTGACTTTGATGTAGGATGAAAGCCTTCGACGTGAGCTGTAATAAGAGAAGAGGTACTGCATATTAATAAATTGCCACAGCCTCTCTCAGCATAACTTTGAAAAAATATTTTATATATGTTATAATAAAATCTATGTAATGTTGTGTTACATCTTTTTTGTTTATGCATTCATTCTATTATTTCTTAATTTTTTCTATTTAACAGTACCATTTTCTAATAAGGTACAATTTATAAAGGATTTATTTATTGATAATGTCGTGCACAATAATAGTTAGACATTTCAGTTTGGGCCAAAGTGGTGGACGGACTGACCAACCATAGAGCCACACAGCTAGCTGTGTTAAAAGGTCCTACGCTTCCATTTTGTCTTAAAATTACACCCACCCTGTCTTGGAAATGCCTACTATTTCAAAACTCCATACCCACAGTCTGTAATGCAGGCCTCACATCAAATATTGTTATCCTCCGAGCCCAAACTGTGATAATCCCAATGACATTATAAGGGATAATTTTCTCAGATTTGACAAAACTTGTCCGGAGCCACAGAAGGCACTGTACAACTCTTTTCACGGGCTGAGTACTACTCTCTATGACGTGTAAACTGATTGATGAATAAAATCATTGAGGTTCCTCTTTAACTATTTACAAATCACTTATTATTTATTAAAGGAACAATAAACCATTAATATCTTTTTAGATCCCAGGTTGTGGAAAATCCATTTAGCTGATGTAAATTCTCCTCCAGCATTGATTTGTATTTTTATCTAGCACTTTAATTCATTAGGAGGAAACAGAGCATCCACACATGTCATTATCACTTACTGTACATCTGCAGAGTTGACAACTAATTAAAAGGTGAGAAACCGATTGCCTTTTATTAATGACTTGATAACAATTAAGCTTGATGGCTTATTAGAAAATATGCCATTAATTATGTATTAATAGCAGGAGAATGTCCTTCTGTCCATGGTATTTCCACCCATGATTCTTTGTAAAATTGAGTTCATTCGGAGACATTTGTGGTTGCGTTTAATTTGAAAAATTCAATAAATTAATGAAATACATCAAATATTTGCTGTTTGCAAATGAAACCTTTTGTGGCCTTTTGTTAAAGAGGTTTCTTAATGCGCTCATGAACAACAGCATAAGCGTGTGCTACCATGTAATTAAGCTCACACATGCACAACATTAAAAAGACACTTATTCACACAAATACACACACTAGTGCAAACGCACACGGTAACTGTCACACATGGGGGGTTAATAGGCACTTAGCATCATGGACTCTTGCAGGTCCCAACTCCCCCTTCCATAATAAGAGGCTTCTAACAGCCAATTACATCACACTTCAGCTGGAAGAGGCTGCTCCAGTCTTATCACTAATGTCATGGGAAAACTCACTGCAGACTACATAAGGCGATAGAGAGGTATAATAGCATATGATTCATGGTCTGTTCTGCTTCCATTCTGATGCTGTAGTCATTTATAAACTTTGAGATGCTTTATACATACATAAAGCTTTATATGTAGTTTCACCAGCACTGTTTCACAGGCAGTATATATAGACAGCTTTTCATGAGATATCATACCTGTGTTTAGAACTGGTAGCACCACAAGGCAGCCATATCCTTTTATAGTCTTGACAACAACTCATTTGACCAAAGATGTGACAGAAGATTTTCTCCTGCCACTGCATATGCAACACCTAATCCACTATAGAATACAGTTACAGTAAATCTTAAACTCATTGGTGAGTCAATATTGGCATCTGCTGGTGAAGATTGTGCATTACATTTTAGCTTACTCTTAGAGAGCACCTGCTGTGTGCAGTTAAAACTGCAAGCAAAATGATTCCTTTAACACATTTTGCACCACACAAAAATGACTTTTTATAGGATGCCATAAATAAGAATCATTAATACCTGGTACCAGTATCAGAAAACTCATGTAATTTTCAGATTTGTTGTCATCTTGACCAACAACAGATCAAATGTGTGCTTTTGATTAGATGCTTCTTTGGGAAAGGAAACACAATCATAATCGCATTTGTATCAGCTTTGAATTTCAGCTTGCAGCTACTCCCAGGTTTAATTCATTCAGGTGAACAAAAGGGGATTTCCAGTGACTGTTACGCAGTGTTATTGTGTGCGTGTGCATGCCTGTGTGTGCGTGTTGTGCCTGTTGCTCTTTCAGCTCTATCAGTGCTGGCTTCCTCTTTGAAACTGTGTTGTCTCAATTTTCTGCAGCACAGTCTCTGATGTGGCTTGTGAGTCATACTGTGGTAAATATACACATTTGCGCTTGCACTCACACACATTAAGACAGAGTCACAGACACATGTACTCACATCTACACACACACACTATTCTTGGTCACTATGGTTAGTGTTCCCTTTGCATTCACGTTACACTCTGGTTGAGCAATACACAGTAAGCTTGCTCACATAAGATGGATTTTCTCGGGGGAAGAACACACACCTAAGCCTCAGAGACAGACAAAAAAAAAAGTTCACATCTTCACTTCACATCTTCGCACCAGACAGTAAAGTCAAAGCCCTCAAACTTTATTAAAAATATCACATTGTGCTGTATGGGGATATTCTGGGGGTCACCATGGCAACAGACATCCAAGTGCCAAATGCATGAATGTGCACACCTGCCTGCCTGCCAGTGTTCCAACTTGTGCCTCTGAGCCAGTAGACAGTATCTAGGTGCTGTTTGCTAAATGTGGCAGGACGGAGAGACGACAGTAGCAATGCCTTTGTTCTCAGAGAGAGGAGCGCACAGCTCTGTCAAGGTGTTAATTAGCCATTGTGAGACAAGAAAGTTGCTAGGATTGTGCTTCTCCTGTGAGATGTACAACCTTTTGTGTGAAACAGCTTTGTCTTGCCAGACTTTGTAAAGAATGCAACATAGTGAGTGACAGCGTCTTTGAAAGCCGTAATACTTTATACAACCACCTCATTCAGTAGTCTCTGTTACAGTATATCTACCTGCTATGTCATTAAAACCTTCTGGCAGCTCAGTATAATATGCCATGTCTCAGTTGTGTTTTGTCTTCCTGCTGCTCTGGATAGGTCAAGTCAATTTTATTCACATAGTCCAATATCACAAATCACAATGTGCTTCAAAGGGGCATTACAATCTGTACAGCACACAACACCCTCTGTCCTTAGACCCTTGATTCTAATGAGGAAAAACTCCTTCAAAAAAAACTGTTTTAACAGGGTATAAACCTGAGGAAGAGCAACAGAGGAGAGCTCTCCCTCCGAGGACGGACAGACATGCAATAGATGTTGTGTGTACAGAATAGATTTCACAACAAAAAATCATATTAAATACCATTATGATGACCAATTGGGGGATGAAGATCCAGATCAACGACTGGATGAGGCACCAACAGCCAGGAGACAGTGAGGTCCAGCACAGCGAAGCCTGAGTGAAAACTAGTGGGGGAGGCATGCCCTATAGTTCACTCAAGGTCTCAAATTTGAAATAGTCACAGCTCTTTGATTGTGTTGCCTCTCTGTAGATGAGCTGTGAAAGTGTACACACTTTTGGGTTAACATGATGGTTTGTGATGTCAGTTTTCCAAGCGTGCGCAGTGTTTTTTCAGTGTCTAAATGAGATCTAGTGACTCATGTGGAGAAAACAGGCTGCTTGGACTGTGTGACTGACAGATTTGGTTTGACCTGTCATGCTGAGCCTTGCCACTGATATATACAGCAGTGAACTTAGTAGTTTCTTGTGGACATTAGTCATTGTCAGATAAAAAAGCAAACCGCACAGTAAAAAATAGTTTTTTGTGACCCTAAAGGCCAACTGCTTTTTGTGTTTCCTATCTGTGAAAATGTCAGCTCGTGTGTGTGATATTATGCAGCTTTGTGAGTCAACACAACAAGAACCACAGCATTATGCATCATTGGAAGGCGTTTACATTACACATGTAACAAAATAGTGATTCAATCTGTGAATGCTGAATGCTACGGTGGAGCAATATCATGACAATATTTTAATCCATTCATTGACATACTAATTAGAATGTCTAAAAGGATTTGTTGGGTGTAAGAAGAAGATGAAAAAGGTGTCAACAGGTCACACTTTTAAAATGGCTCTATTATTTATGTCTCAGATTGTCTCCCTGGGTTTTGTGAGAACTAATAATTCATGTTTGGAAATAAAATAGCATTTGCATGCTCCTGTGCATATGTGTGTGAATGTATGCATGAGTATGTGAGTCACGCACCACTATCCAGCCCCCTGGGCTTTGAGTTCTGATGCCCATCTTTCAGCTCCTCTACTGCACACTGAACCCAGTGAACCTTCTGCTGTTTACGCTCTCCCCCTCCTCCTGCTCGCTCTGTCTCTATTTATCTCTCTCACACACTCTCATGTTCATCTATTCTCCCTCCGTCTCTCTCTCTTGCGCTCTCTCTCCATCTCCCTCCAGCTCCCTACAGTACATCTCCCTTTCTCACGCACTCACGCTCTCTTGTGTTCTTAGTCTTTTCTCTCGCAACCCTTCCTCCGTCTCTCTTTATAACTGTGCCTCTGTGTGTCTACTGCTGCAGATCAAGACTTATTCAGACACCGACAGTCTCTAACTCTGTAAGGCTCAGACAGACACTCAGGGTTTCTCTGTGTTAGGGTTGTCTGTTTTAGCATTTAGATGTGCGGCCAGATAAAGAGGCAGACAGAAAGAGAGGAGACAAGTGACAGAGGGAGGAGTGGAATGAGAGATGGGGATGGAAATAAAAGGATGTTTCTTTTCTTTCTTTTCAGACACTTTAAACATTATACTTGAGATGAAGCTGAGGATGGAATCACCATAGATATCATCCTCATTCCCAACCTCCACCTTCTCCTCACTGCTGGCTCCCTCCTCCACATACTCATCATCTCACCGCCATCGCCATCACTGTCCTTCCAATCACGAACACACTCATTCCATCAGGTTGCAGAAAGTCGAACAGCTGCTGCGTCTTCAGCCCTCTGCTGCCCACACCGAGCCCCTTCTGTCAGTTACAACTTTCTCCAACAGCAGACTGCGAACAATGTGGCTCTTTTATCTGTTTGTGTGCATATCTGTGTCAGCAAATCTCTTTTTTTTTTCTTTTCTTGAATGAGGGTAGGTGTGTGTGCATAGTGTGCCTGGGATAGTAAGGGAGGATGGTACGGGAAGGGGCGTGTCAGGTCTTCCGGGAAGCGCCGTTTTGAGTTTCTGGTTGACGTAACTTTTACCGCCATAAAAAAAAAAATACAGTACGTCATCTTGGGCCCCGGAGCTCTGAATTGCTTTGCTTGCACTTCTCTGGAGCATTGTGGAACTGAAACAAGCTATTAATAATTCTGGTTTAGTGTGAGTGAGTGAGTGAGTGAGTGAGTGAGTGAGTCAGTGAGTGAGTGAGTGAGTGAGTGAGTCAGTGAGTGAGTGAGTGAGTGAGTGAGTGAGTGAGTCAGTGAGTGAGTGAGTGAGTGAGTGACTGAGTGAGTGAGTGTGTGCGTTCTTGAAAATCCATTGAGCTGTGTAAAGGAGTTAAGCGGACTGTGCATCACATGGCATTCACCGAAAACGGGCACATCTGACTGCGGGCAGAGAGAACAGTTTGTCTCTGTGCGTGTGTATTTGAAAAATTGTATGAATGTGTGCAAGGTACAGTATGTAGCATGCACACCCATGTGTGTGTCACGATGCATACAGAGTGTGAGATTGCAACAAAGGGAATTATGCACTCACCATAAGATACAGATTGAATGTCCATGCAACCACCAAACTGTTTCACCACAAGCATTACAAGCTTCAATCATGTATGGAAACAACATGCCTGTTGCTTGGTCATAAATGATGCTAATCAATGGGATTGATTGAGTTTTTGTTTCCACGCTCTCGTGCCTTTTCTCCCTGAGGCAGAGCAGCCTTCTTGGCAGTGCTTCTTCAGTTGGTGGTACACACATTAGGAACCTCAGGCCTGGTCACGGATCGCACAGCTGCACTGTAAACGGCTAATCGGGTATCAAACCAGCGGAGGAGAAGAAGCGCCTCCACTCCGTGTCTCATTCATTATTCAAAGCCAGCAAATGAAGTTGGTACAGTGGGAGCAATCAATTATAGATGAGAGAAGGTAGGAGGGAAAGAGAGAGAGAGAGAGATGAAGGGGATAGAGAGAGGCCTGCTTTGCATGCAGCAGAGCTTTAGCATGTCAATGAACATCACAGTGACACTCGGCAACCTGAATGCACAGAGCGTAGAGAGCCTCAGAGCTCTTATGTCTGCATACACTTTTCAGACCACTCCTATAGCATTTATTTGATAATGACTCAGTATGCTAACTTTGTAGTCCCTTGGCTGATTTGTGTGTGCACTCGTGTTTTTCTATGGCTCGCAGCGCTGACACAGTCATAGCGAAACTGCATTTGGTCTTTTCACAAGTGTCGAGCAACAGTCATAGCGTCCTTTCAGTAGGTTACAGCTTGCTCCGAAACCAGGATATAAAATTGGTCCAGATGCAGCATTTTAGAATGAACACCGAATCACTTCTACGTTTGAGTCACACGGGCCTCTTGTCTGTCCTGTTCACTCCTAGTAACTGCAGTATATGTTGCACATACTAAACCACACTCAGAATATATGAGATTATTTAGTTGTGATTCTAGGAATTAAGAACAACATAAGCATTTTTCGTTGGCATTCTTGTTGTTATTCTTTCGTTCTTGTTATTATTTGTAGAAATTGTTCATTGTGCCATCTTCAGTAACCTCTGATTCATCCTTAATTCCTTTCGATACTATAATGTTTCATTTTCAGTGATTTTATCTTGTTGAAACTTAGCGTACAGTGATGGCTTTGATCACATGTTCAATATTTGGGACTTTCCTGGACAATCAAGCAGCCTGTTACCTCAAGTTGATGCTCATCTTCTTCTGTGCCATTGAGCCATAGATGCAGTTTCACAACTTCAACCTGTGGCACTCAAACCTTTATTTGCATTAATTGTGGGGCTGTCCCACACACGCACACACACGCGTGCGCACACACACACGCACGCACACACAC
Organism: Gadopsis marmoratus; assembly: GCA_036023855.1. Lineage (NCBI taxonomy): Eukaryota > Metazoa > Chordata > Actinopteri > Centrarchiformes > Percichthyidae > Gadopsis > Gadopsis marmoratus. The sequence goes on from JAVQJF010112062.1 coordinate 15,015, forward strand.
ACCAGTGAGATTGACTTTCTGTGCTTTCTCTGCAGCTGTCCACAGCTTTATACGCAGCGGCTTTCAATGAGGCTCCATTGTTGTTATTGGAAAGCCTAACTGTGAAGTTGTAAAGTGTCTGTTGGAATATTTGTATCAATCTCTCTGTCACCTCACTATTCGTTAAATGTCAGAAATTGGCTTCTGGAAACTGCTCTGTTTGTGCCGTCTGTATTTGGTGCTTGTGTGTTAGTGTGTGTGTGTGTGTGTGTGTGTGTGTGTGTGTGTGTGTGGGCAGAGAGGCTGTTTGATGTGAGTCAGATCCAAACCCAGGCTGGTTTCTCTCACATGTGTGTGGGACGCATCCAGATGGCTCCACAGGACTGCACAAATGTCACTCTGATAATGAGACAACAAGGTCTGTTGAAATACAGGTAGCAGGGCAGTGGTGCATGCTTATAAACACACACACACACGCAGACACACACAGAGAGAGAAAAAACCATATATGTCACGTATAAATGAATTAATGGTCTAATTACGTTTGCATTTGATCCAGAGAAAAGAATCTTTGTCAGGTTGTCGACTTCAGCAGGAAATAATGAATGCAGCAATATTCGTGCACCGACCTGTGCTAAATGACAACTTCACCTACGTCCCTCTCTAGTCCACAGGGGTCATCGCGGGTCGCCACTCAGTTGCCATGGCAACAAGCGACATGAAGGAAAATTCTCCTGAGCATTAAACAGTGACACCTTATGCCGTCTCCGACAGACTCGCCTGAGTTTCACATACAAGTGTGAAAGCAGGAGTGAGAAGTTGTTGTTTATTTAATTTTCCTACGAGTCACAAGAGTGGCCTGTCAACCCCACTCCTTCACACTCTCTCATTCTCATTCTCTCTCCTGCATTAAAAACCAATTTTCACAAGTACCCTTGTCGACACTTGCTCACACATATTTTCTTTTGTCTGTACCAGTCAACTCAGTAGTTCTCTCACACAATATACTGTATCCCCGTTATTTTGAACAGCAAAGCACAGGTGCAACCCTGCCTCTGTGTGTAAGTGAGATAGTATCTGTTATTCCAGCTCTCCGACTGCTGTGACCTAACTAACTACTGTAGCAATTGCACCTACCGTTGTCAACCCTCCACACAGCTCAGTCTGCCTCATGAGGTTACTGCACCTGTTTGTCTAACATGAACACAAACACACTTTATATTTCAGCCCACAGTCGCAAATACTAATCCACTGACACCATTGTGATCCAAGGCTCATGGCATGTGTGTGTTCAGTGTGTTCAGTGTTTGTGTGCGCGTATGTGTGTGTGTGTGTGTGTGTGTGTGTGTGTGTGTGTGTGTGGAGTGGGTGGCGCTGCTGCTGTATCAAACACTGTCCACTCCTGGCAGAAAATTTCCCCTGTGGTGATCTGTTATAGTGACAGGGCACCAAGTATTTTTAGCCAGAGAGAAAGGACAAATAATGAAGCAGGAAAGACAGAGGGACACAACAAGGGGGCGAGTAAGGGAGAGAGAGAGAGAGAGAGAGAGAGAGGGGAGGCGCACACACACACCTAAACACGTGCAGAAATACAGAGACACACTGATTTTAACAGTTCAGATGCTGCGAAAGGTTAAAGGATATTTCTGGTTTATTACAACTTGGGTCACAGCTCTGGCCAGCATTTCTATCAGCTATGAGGAAATTCTACTGAAACATTTTACTTGGCTGAAATAATTAGCTGGTTAATCAATTAGCTGATCGCTAGAAAAATAATCAGCAAAACTTTTGAAAACCGATGAACTGCACGAGTCATTTTTCCAAGTTAAAGAAGTGAAAACATGGTATACATTTGAGGTCAGAAAAAATGAGACACATGAAGATGTCAGTTTGGGGTTTTTTTTGGAAGTTGTGATGGGTACTTTTCACAGTTTTTTTGGACTGAACGTTTAATCAAAAAACAAATTAATCGATAGATTGAACAGTAGTTTCGCCATTCATCTTCTTTTTCTCTTCCACATAGATTTGGGGTAAATTGGGGGTTTGTTTAAAATCTGTCTGATCATCTGACTGCCCGTGTCTCTTGCCTGCATCTGACTTCTTTTTAGCGATGTCGCTGCTTTCCCAGATCTCTGTAATTAACTTCGCGGGGACATTCAAGAAAACCAGACTAATCCTTCAAGTTGGCAGTCGGATACAAGTGTGACAGCACTGACAAAGCATTTACTGAGAAGAATAAATGTGGAGTGAAATAATACAACTAACAGGACAAAGACTGAGATAAACTTCTCCTTTTTACTTCTCCTTTTTCTCAATGGAATTCTTAGTGTAAGACTTTGGTTGTTGGTTCTGTTGTCACGGCAGCAGGCAGCTTTGGCTTTAACCTCAAAGTGGCAGGTAAAACAATATAAAGTGCTCAGAGTGGTGGGTCGTGAGGCCTCTGTGTAGCACAATGTCCTCTCTCTCTCTCTCTCTCTCTCTCTCTCTCTCGCTCTCACTCTCACACACATACACACACACACACACACACACACACACACACACACACACACACTCGCTCTCTCTCTCACTGGTTTGTTCCCTGAGTCAGCACTCTGCCTCAGCTCCAGTTTCTCTACCCTGGCCCGCCTCTGCCCGCCTGCCTGCAGGACACTATTAGGACATCACTGTGTGTGTGTGTGTGTGTGTGTGTGTGTGAGTGAGTGTGCGTGTCGTTGTGGGAGAGAGCTACTGTTGCATTTACGTGGTCAGGTCCTTTCACCATCTTATGCAACACGATATTTTTCACTTTGCGAGTAACCCTGGATATTTCTGTCTGCTCCACCGAATCAGCTATCGTACCAGTGCACCATAAAAGATGCCCGTCTCCTCTCGCTCTTCCAAAACACTCCCAATGGGTTTTGCATGTTGTAGTGAGTGTGTATGTGTGTGTGTCTGCCGGATACTACTAGTCTACTAACATGGCCCAAAAATAGCAAACTGGAGAGGTGTGAAGTAGAAAAGGAAAGGACACTTTAGTAGAGGAGTTACTGACACAGGGTGAGTCACTTTCACACACACACACACACACACACACACACACACACACACGTACAGTGTATACAAAAGCACATAACACACACACACACACTGAGTTGTGAAATTTTCTCATTGGCTTTGTCCCTTCTCTGTGTGTGTGTGTGTGTGTGTGTGTGTGTGTGTAGGCAGGAATCATGGGTTTGTGTCTCGCTGCCATATGATTGGCTCTTTTCCCCAGTTTGTGCGATTCCATTTGTCCGCACAAATTACAGTCAGAGATTCCCCATCTTTGGCTTGAGGTACTGCCACATACTCACTCTGCCTTCGTAAGCTCATTTACCTTTTTTTCCTCAATGGATTAGAGTCTTTACAGTGTAGGTAGCTCTGTGGGCCACCGAATGTAAAAATGTAAAATAGTGAGGAGCTGAATTTCTTCCAGGGTCAACAGGGTCAGGTTTCCCCCAGAGGCACCCTGACACCCCTTCTGTGAGTTATAATTTGGTCAAGGTGTGTTTGACTGTGTGATGGCCTCTGATCAGGCCATTAGCATTTGTGCTCTGCATGTTCATGCTCTTGAAAGTCCCTGACTGGTCGCTTTTACACACCTTGCAAACACCCTACATCATGCTATCCATGCATGCACTCATTGAGTGTACATTAATGATCCCACCACACCATGGCAACTGCCAGATTTACATCCCTTGGGCATCACATTTTGTCCTGTGCTGATTTTAATATATCGTTAGTTTGAATTTGTTGCGTATCGGTAAAGTGATTTGTCATTACTGCCTCACTGAGTCAGCGGTATCGTCAATGACTTGAAGGAGCACAAAACTCATTTTTGATAATTATACAACTTTTCACACAGCAAGGAGAGTGATGTTTTCTCCCGGTTCTATTTGCATCAGTGTTTATAGGATGTTGTAGTGTGAATGCAGAAGTGAGAACGGGAGAGAGAGAAGGAGAGAGGAAATGATACTAAGACGTTCGGCCTGTGCAGTGCCTAATGATCACAAGAGCAAAAGATACATGCACGCATATGAACTCACACACACACACACAAACACACACACACACCATGTGATCCCTTTGATAAGTGCTGTAGTCACACCCTCCCACTTACTCTGGTTGTTTGATCACAATCTCCCTCCTACTCTTGGGCTCCAGTCAAACAGAAACTTTCAAAAGATAATGCTTGCTCGACATGAAATCAGTGATGACCTTTTGTTGAAATTACTTATTCAATTTCTTTTTATGTTCAGTAAAAGTGTTCGGCTGACTGAATATAATAATGAATCCGCCAAGTGTATACATACATCTTAACATCTGTAAAAATGTTTTGAAGTATCTACAGACATTTAAAGCTTGTGACTCAAAACCTAAAGGTGGATGTAATAGCTTACAATAGCTCTGACAATTACTAGGCTGAAAGAGAATATGATCTATCAAGGCACTGATGTGGCTGCATTCATAGCTCTGAAAAGTAAAATCTTTTCTATGTTTTCATTGCTTTACTTTCTCCTCTAAATTTCAAACCATGCGGTAGAGCTGGATTTAACTTTTTAGAGGCTCATTTTTGAGCTAAAACGTTTGGGCCGTTCTGTATTCATACTGTAACTACTTTCCTTATTGTTTGAACAGAACGTGAACAGTTTTACTGACTGATACGCTGCTCTTTCTTTTTTTTCTCTGCTTGTGAGGGGTTATTTTGAAAGGCTTCTGTAGCCACACTTGAATGGGGCTTTCTCTCAACAGCATGTAATCAGTCAATGTACCAAGATCATAATTCAATATTTTTATCTAAAAATCGATATATGTGTTTATGAGTTTCTGGGCTGCTGCTTCATGTGCCTCTAAGAAGCAAAGTTTTATATACTTATGATTAATAATTTACTTATTCAACATTAACCATCCCCAGAACTCCCAGGATTACGACTCATGTGACAAATAAGAAACATTTTTTAATAGTAAAAAGGGTTTACTCGATCCAGCAGGCAGGACTGTGATCACAGGCAAATAAAAAGGCTCACACAGATGCAGGTCATAGATTCCACATCCCTTTGACATTGTATTTTAGAGAGAGATCCCAGCTATGTAAGCTGCTCATGTGACCTGGCCTGGCCTGACACTCCCAGATCTGGACCTTAGTCAAATGTTTTTCCCATGATGACAAAAGCAAAAAGATAGTGGAAGTACAACTCACCCAGGTGTAGTTTAAAGCATCAAAGTAAACGTTTGTCAATGAGTTAGAAAACTGAGATCTTAATCATGAGAGGGCAGGCTATTTCAGACCAGGATGAATATGATTTAAGTCTAATAAACACTGTAATAATAATGTAATCTAATATAAAACGTGTTCAAAATGTTATGACTACATTCATTGCTCAAAAATGGTCAGTACTTATCCTCCACTGTTCTCTCAAAGGGGTAAAGGAAACCTCCCTCAAGGGTTTATGCCAGGTCATATATGATGGGAAGTGGGCCATGCAGTACAGTAAGAAGAGCATATGACTTATTGCTACATTACACAGGACATTCCCATACCATGCAGTGGTTTCACAATAAGATGTGTGAATGGTCTGTTGTGGTTTCATGTTTGAAAGAAAAGCACATGATCCCAATACATGCAGGTCATGACCAAGTGATTAATCTAGAAAAGAGCATGACTCCTTGTGACTGTGATGAAACCCTCAATGAGTCAGATTTGACCAGCTGCTATCACCTGCCGCAACATGTCAATACTTACATGTCAATACCTACAGCGCTGTGCGGCCGGCAAGCACACCTTTCCCGTCATCCCTGTGGGCTGCAGTTGGCTGACGGGCTAAGAGGCTGAGGTGTTGCAGCAAATAGCACGAGTCGTGGGCTGGTCCATTCTGCGCCTCGAGGGAGGTTAATGAGTGAAGCCGCTGGGCTATCAGCCAAACATGAGCAGCAATGCTAAGGCTCCCACAATGAGCCTGACTGTATTACCACTGAGCTCTGTCTAATTATACACTCCCAGAGGGGGGGAGTGTGAGGGAGAGAGGGAGAGCATATTAGGCAGGGGAAAGAAAAAGTTATCAAGTGTCACTGTGTGTCAGAGAGGCTTAATAAGAGGGATGAGTGTAGATTGAAGTTGTAAGGGTGAGATAGAAGGTGTGTTTCTGTTCGAGCGAAGCGGAGACACGGGGAGGGAGGGGGTTGGCGAGATCAAGCAAGCTGGGGAGAGCGAAAGAGAGAACACTCACATGGAGAGAGAGAGAGAGAGAGAGAGCAAAGAGGCGTTTAGAGAGTGAGAAGGAGGAGAGGCAGGAATAGGATGAAGGGAGGGGAGGCTGAGCAGTAGAGAGGAGAAAGAGACTCACAGTCTCAAAACTGGATATTCTTACGTGCATGCTGCTGCCTGATCCAATGAGTAAACTCTGTGCTACCTGCTACGCAAAGGCACCCGGCAAGGTATGTGACCACACCGCTTCCTCCTCTTACTGTGAGTGTGTGTGTGTGTGTGTGTGTGTGTGTGTAGAAGAGAAGGAGCACAGGTGTGTTAGCAACTTTGAATGAAGGGATAAACAGACCGTGCTCTGTGGGTGTGGGTGCGAGAACGTGTGTGTGAGGAAACAGGTTTAGGAGTTACTTTAGATGCATTTCCTAAGAGTGAGGTGGTTTAATTATAGGGAGAAAATATGTCTGTGTGTGTGTGTGTGATTGTGTGTGTGTGTGTTTGTGTGAATGGGTGTGTGGCAAACACTCATGTAAGTCGGCACCTGTGTGTGGGGGTGTTTGTGCGCGTGGAAGAGAATAACAGAGTGAGTGTGAACGAGAGGGAAAGTGTGACTGATCCAGAGACAAGGAGCGTGTGAGGAAAACAGAGACAGGCAGACAGACAGACAGAGGGAGGTGGAGGTTCATCACTCAGCCTGACGGCAGATCAGGACTTTCGGAATTAGAGCAGTGGGCTTAAATAGCCCTGGTCCAGAGATAGCCGGGGGGCCCTGGAGGAGCCCGCTTAAACTGGGAGGAACGGATATGAGATTGGTGAGGGTGGGGTTAGTTGAGTTGGGGAAAATTTGGACTGAGGCCGAATGAGGAGGAGGAGAGGGAAAATAGGAGGTGCAGATGTTGGGGCCAAGTCTGGGAAACAGCTCATGCAATCAAAGAGAGGATGTGTAGGTGCAGGTGCATCAGGCTTCTTATTCAATCAGTGTACAGGATACATGAGAACACATGCACTGCAAGAATGTCACGTTTTATTTTTAATCTTTAATTCTAACTTTACAACACTGCTTGGTCAAGGGGTTTAAATTAGCCTGTCTCTGCATCCGTCTGTTGGGAACACAGAGCTATGTTTGGAGTTCTGTTACTGACTCCACTCCAATCCCTCCTCATTTCTCGCCATTCTCGATGGAGAAATACTACGCCAGTGTGCACGATTATGATTTCTGTATGTCTATTTCTGCTACAGCAGGCACTGTCCTTCTGCTCCAGTGATACCCCATATGCTGCATATAGGAACATTTCACAAGTTCAAACTGTTCTCAGCTATAGATGTCTTTCAAGGGAGACATACAACATTTGTCTCTGCTGACTTAATTAACTTATTTCAATTATGTGCTGGCGTGTACAGGAAGTGTTGTGTCACAGAGAGATTGCTTCTAGAAATGCTCATTTTGAGGGTACGATTACTGATGTGCTAAGAGCAATTTTTGCTTGTAGTTTCTAGGGTTGGATTTGTCACTGACATGTTGAAGCAGAGACTCTGTGGCGTATCAGTGTGAGCTACGGTGGGGCTCTAGCTGCTGCCAGGTGTCTTAAAATCCCAGATCTTCTGTGTTTAATATGTGTTTTATAGTAACTTACTGAGATCAAATCTGGAGCATTAATTTACGACTCTGTACCAGTGCCCTTAAGAATGATGTAAAGATGACAAAGAGAAACTGAATTTACATATGTTTCCATATCTCTTGGTAAACAGATTTACTAAACTTGTCTCTGTGGGATGAATGAGAAATACAGCATGTTCTCCCATCCCATGTTTCTTGGAGTACTGTCACCCTGAAGAGCAGAAAAGGCCTCTTGAGGTTGAGTGGCGGCTGGCCCTTTAAGAGGTCTATTTTTACAGGGGCACACTCATGCATGGAGCGAGGCGCACAGAGGAGGCAGTGGCACACGGAGACTCTATCTGCTCTGCCTCACTTCTGTGACTCCACACAGCACATCCTTTAGGACCACAACCTTGTGAATGAGCGGCCGAGGGAGAGTCAGAGAACTTGTTCGGCCCATAGAGGAGCATGTGTTCCTTCAACGCAAGCTCCAGCATGAAAAATCATCAAAACTGGAAGCTACGAGGTTTGCACCCAACAAGGAGAACCATCCCTTTTCAAGTGGATCTCTCTGAAGTCTAGAAGTGATAATGAGTGGGAGCTCGCAATAAAGACACCCTTATGCACACTGTACACAAATGTGCCAACATTCCCACATACTTGTTTTGATATGCAGATAGCTATGAAAGAAATCTGAAAACATTCATGCCCCCTTCTTACAAACACATAATACACTTTAGTTTACTTACACCCACACACTCCTCGAAAGAGACCACAAAACTGAGCACATTTCAGAACATTTTTACACAAACACACATCCGTGCACTTACAGGTTCACATAGTGCTGTACACCCACGTAAAAGAATTACTTATACATCCTCAATATCTGGACCTAAAATAATCTCCTCCTTATGCAATCTTCATGTTATATAATGCATGGCCTGTCATTATCACAGCGCTCCTTCACGCCCTGCTGTGCCTCTCCACCTACAGCACCACAGAGACAGGCAGACACACACACACACACACACACACACACACACACACCCACCCTGTACCTTGTGTTGACAGTCATATACTCTACTCTAGCACTCTCACCCACGTTGAGTGTGTGCTCTCAAACCAGCCAGATGAGTGAGAGGGAAAGACAGAGAGGGACACCAAGAGTGGGTGGGGTGGGGAAGGGTACTGAAAGTGAAAGAGAGAGAGAGGGAAAACTTAGAGAGTGAAGTGTACATTCATACAGAGACCACATTTGCATGATTATATGCATCTGCGTTGCATGTATGTTTTATTGGGGATGTATGAGAAAATTCCCATATTAATTTTCTTTACCAACCTCTTCGGGGTCTCAGAGAACAGGAAAACACTCACAAGTTCATTGCAGGATGTGTGATGGATAATCCCTCTCACTGTCACTCACAGTCACACCTATGGGCAAACACAGACTTGGGTGCCTTGCATGTCATCCTCTCACAGAACGGAAAAGGAGTCAGACCCCTGTCCTTCTTGATGCTGGGCAGCATTTATAAAAATTGTGCAGCCCTAACATAAGCTTTTACTGTGCTTCATTTTAATAAAAAATTTGAAAAGTGCATTTAAGCAGTATGTGTATGTCTGCTATGTGTCACCACATGCAGATAAACACACCCAAGCACACCCAAAATGAACTTGCCTTACTGCAAGATATTTAGGAAACAGTCACAACTAAATGGTATTGCACAAATTTCTCCTACGGTATGTTCTGATCTTGAATTAGTTCTGCATTTATGGCATTTTTGAATCAGTCAAGGGGACCTCCACAGCCACTGTTCCCAAATCAGCGCTCTCACAGTTGGAAAGGTTGAGAATTGGCTTGGGAGCACAGCCAGGGGAGCCAGGAGTGTGATGAATAATCCCAAACAGAGGCAGGTGTTTAAATACAATTGACACCGTGCCAGACTACTTTAAGGTGACAGACACACCTGTCGGTCGGTGTGTACCTTCACAGGAAGGTGCAGGGAGTGAAATTTCATTGGATTCATTTACATTCAGATCCACTTACGTGTGAAGTGGAGACATCTGTATGCGTGTGTGTACATACATGCATACAGATTGCATATATGAGTATGCAATCTGTCAGTTATCTGAGTCTTTTCTTTTGCTCTTTGTGTTCGTACCGATCGTTTTCTTTGGCCCTGACTCACTAACCCTTGTCTATGATCAAGCAGTATGTTCTCCTCCTCCTCCACACTTCATCTACAATAGGGGTCAACGACCTTTCAACCCTGCCACCCACCACTTACACCCACAGTTTTTCAGCCAGTCCTGCCTCTTTGCCTGCTGGAGCCCGTGCAAGAAAATCTGCTCCCTCGTACAGACAGACCCACCGAGCACAAAAACAATATATTGCACAGTATCGGCTTTGGTATCACTGTACAGAACGTGTAACATTGGAGACATCCTGTAGCCTATGGCATCAATAGTGTCCTGAAAGCCTGTCCTGAGTTGGATGTGTATTACCTTCCCTACCCTTGCAATGCTTCCCTAATCATTTTTTTTTATCCTGCGCAACATTAAAATCACTCAGCAAAAGATCTCTAATTCAATTTGACATCTTTTTTTTGTAATTATTAGCAGAGATTATAAAATAGATGAGTGATAAAGGCCCTCTCTCAAGTGGGACTGGGGCTCTCCCCATTTTCATTTTGAAAACAAGCATTAAGCCCACTCAATCCCCGCTCAATATAATTTGCAGCAACCTCTGTAACAAACAGCATAAGCCATGTATTCAGTAAATGGCTGTGACCGTGTATGACTGGGCAGCAGATTTGGTGTGCGAGGGGTTGCAGAGCAATAGCAATAATGGACATGTATAGCAATGTTGCCTTGAATACCAGCAGTGATAAAGGTGCTGCAGACAGTATCTATAAATCCAGTCTAGACAGACTCTCTGAAAAAGGATGACACTTGAGCTTCCAAAGGAAGACCTGGCCATGCTTTCTCCATGGAGATGTTATCGCTATGCTTACAGCTTGCTGACATTTTGCTGGTAAACTAGAGAACCGACAGAAACCCAGTTTGACTGGCAGTTGCCAGGGGACAGTGCCAAAGACAACAAGTCTTTGGAATGAAAAGTAATCCCCCTCCTCTTTCTCTCTCTCTCTCACACACACACACACACACACTCACTCGCTTGTCCTCTTTCTTTCGTGCTGTTTCTACCACATCAGACTTTGTCTCGCTCACTGAGTCTCTCTCTTCTTCTCTCTTCCTCCCCCCCCCTCGTAAGCTACTGATCTCATAGTGTGAGAGTACTACTCACATTAAGGGCTCTGAGTTGGACTCATGTCACAAACTAGTGAGAGGGGCTCCTACCTGTGAGCCAGTGAAGCTCAGCATGTAAAGAGTTGGAAAACTAATTTAGAAAGCAACAAACAAGCAAGCAGATGAGCTGCAAGAATGGAAATACAAAAGCATGACTGTGCATCAGCAGTAGGTGACATCATTGCAGTTGCACAAGAATTGCTGTCACCTAACCAATAGTGGCACATTTGATGCTCATTTTGTGTTTATGCTAACGGCTTTGTGATGCATACGATGCCTACAAATTGAAACCAAAGTCATATCTTTGTGGTTGAAAATATAGCTAGTGCAGATGCTACATAAGAGGCATATTATCAGATTGAGGCAGTGGAAAAGAGCAAAGATGAAACTCCCATCAGTAGACACTTAAATGTCAATGAATGACAACAACATAACACCCGCCTTAGAAAATGTCAGAGACAAGGTTTTGCAGAATACCTGTTAACGGTTCCACTTTTTCCCTGCTGACCTCGGGGTGCACACTTGTACGTGCTGTATATGTCTGTGTGTATTTACAGAAGCAGAGAGAGAAAGAAAGGAACAGCGTGGTAGTCTGCCATGGTCAGAGGAAGAGGAGAACGAGGTGGAGGAATTTTTGCTTCTGCTGACTGGCTGCCTTGCGTGTAATTAGTCAAGTCATATTTTTAACTGATATTGCGTAAAAGCCAGCTTAAGGAGCCATAGCTGCCCTATTTATACCCTAGGGGCTAATGGCCTGTACCACTACAGAGGGGGATTTCCTCCCAGAACTATACTAAGCCTGCCTTAGGCCGAACCAGTTAGGATTCACAGGGATTAACCCAGCAATACATTACAGGCGTCACCCTCTACTCTGCATCACTTACACTGTTCTACTCTCTTCCTATCAGCGCTTTTCTTGCAACATTTAGAATACTCTGTTCACATTTTGGTACGTTCTGTTTACTTTGCTGGACACACTGCCGGTCTTATTCGTCACCAAAAAGCAGCAGATATTGTCATCAACGTGTGCCACAGGAACGTGTGCAGGTCTGCCATGAGTGAGCACATTTGCACAAAAGTGACTCTAGGCACTTTTCTGTGTACATGCTGTGTACTCTCTGTGTGTGTGTGTGTGCGTGTGTGTGTGTGTGTGTGTGTGTGAGTGGGTGTTAATAGTAACTCCTGAGCCATAAACCCATCCTCATTGTGGTTGAGCCTCAAGCAGGCAGGGCATGCTGGCTCATCCTGTTGAAGAATGGGTCAGGGCCCTGAAGACTGACCTGGCTTTTTGCCCAACAAGCTATCGCCCGTATCACCCTGCCCTATTATCAGCTTAGCCTGGCTCCTTGTTGAGTAAGCCACCACACAAGGCTAGTAGTACTCCCCTCCTCCCCCCACCCCTCCGCCCATCGTTCCAACTCTCACTCTATCTATCTATCTCTCTATCTATCTAATCAGCTGTGTCCTCTACCCCCCTCCCCACCACTCTCCACTACCCACCCCCACTGTTCAGATCTGTTACATTCAGCAACAAATTTTCTGCTGCATCAGACGTCCATCATAGATCCTCCGCTCAGCCTGAAACATGATCAGACACCCCATACGAGGCTACGCATGAGGAACGGGGGTGAGGGGGTGGGGAAGCAATGCAAAATGGCGTTTTGATTTAAAAACAACAAAAAAACAAAAAAGGACCGGAAACTAAAGGCGGTCAAACATGTATGCTCTGTGTGCAACAGAATCTGCTGAGGAGTGACTCCACTCTCTAAAGTCTCGCCTGTGGAACCCCCTTTTTGCTTCTTTAAAGTTCCACTGTCGTGATGTTTTTGAGCATAGTCTGACTCACCTGACCTTTCTTGTCTGGGCCTGACCCTGTGTGTGTGTGTGTGTGTGTGTGTGTGTGTTTGTGATGGTGGACAGATTAAACAGTGCAAAGCCAGAGAAAGAGAGAGAGACAGAAACAGCAAGCCTGAGAGGGAGAAAGAGTGCGCCACATGTCTCAGCGGTGCCATGAGTGATTGACAGCACAGTATGACTCCACTGTGTGTTTGCTCGTGTTGATGTTCGTCTGTCTGTCTGTCTGTCTGTCTGTGTGTGTGCGTGTGTACGTGTGTGTTCATTATGCTAAATATCAATGTGTGCATGCATAAGTAGAGCACAACAGTCATTTCTATATCTCTATATTGTAGTAAACACCCTTTGATGAACCCAGTTCTTGCATTATTTTCTGTTTTTTCACTATGACTGGACTATTACGTCTAAATGTAAATCGAACACAGGCTTGTGTTATGATTTATGTTTTTATTATTTGATTATATTTAGCATAGAGTATACAATTATGTATATTGTAATAAATGCTGATTACGGTGCAGGGGTGTCAATAATATTTAGAAGAAAATTATCATTATTAATTGCTTCACTACATTTGATGTATTTACTATTTAGTTTATATTCATATTTATCATATACATTTAATATTTTAATACACAAGTATCATTTACTTACTATGTACAATCTTGAGTTTTAATCATGTAAGTTGAAAAAATGTCTTGTTTATGTGGGAAGATATCTTGTATAATTATGTGTTTAATTCAAATTACCAAGTCAACTCTGACACCTTATGAGCAATGGGCTTCTTTGTGTTATATAATCATAAACATGTTTACACGCTTCCAACTGTACAGTCAAATTATTTATTATGGTTTTTCAGTCTTTAAAATAATAATTACAGTAAAATGAAATTATTATTATAGTAAACTAACTCTCAGAAATAAGTAAGAAGCCTGCAATTCATGACCTATTGATCCTTTTAATTGAACTGATTTCAGTGCATGTGTATGTGAGATAGAGCAGCCTAGGAAGTAATTGTTACACTTGTGAATAAATGCAATTATGGTAACAGAGAGATTTATCTTTATTTCATACCATCTTCATAATTGTTTTCTAATTTATTTATAGCCTAACAATTAGATAATGTTGCTTTTGTTTGCTGATATTGAATATTGATCAAATTTATAATGTGGCCCTGCTGTCCAAAACATTTTTTTTAAATCAAACAGTAATGTTTAATCTTAATCCAAAATGCTCCAAAATTTAAAAATATATCTCTTTACTCTTTATTAATTGTGATGCATGTAATGAACCCACACAAGTACAACAAATGCCAGAGCAGACAGCGCTTGTGCCCACACAACCTCAGTGCACATCGTCTTCAAATGGCATTCACTTTGAGAAATAAAAGTAATCTTCACCTAAATGTCAGAGGAGACTTTCTTGGCAATTGTTGCCTCACTGTGAGAATGTTTCAATGTGGCCTTCAAGCTGATGTGTCTGTACACACCTACAAGTCTGATTAGCTTTCCATTCCATTGAGGATGAGAAGTTAGACAAGGTTCACCTCTAAATTACTGTTCTGTTACTGTCTGCATTTCTGTGTTTGAAAGGTGGGATGAATTGCTCTCAGAAATATGAAAGAACATAAAGATTGCTTTTAACAGTTAACCACCAATAATGATGTGATACTTCATTAAATTCTATTTCTCCCATGTGCTCCAATTTATGTTGTCGCTCCTGTATTGTGTTTCTGTCTGGTGATTAACATAAGCTTGTGTGAACTGAGGTTTGGCCCTGTTTCTTTGACGAGGAGCAGACAGAGTTATTTGCATAGCATTGCATTTTCAACCTTGGGCCTGTTTGTAATTTTGTAAAAGGTTTTTATACCAACAGGTTTCTGATTTCTCACCGTGAATGAGCCACACTGCTCTCACCAATTCAGTCCTAATAAGCCATACCAGCCATACCAACACACTTCACTTGCACTGACTGAATCACTGAAGCACATCATTCAGAGCTCTCCTGCGGTGCTCCTGTTAGCGTATGAGCCTGTGTGTGTGTGCATGTGCTTTTGTGTGTGTGTGTGTGTGTGTGTGTGTGAGTCAAATCAAATGTATTTATAAAAGCTCTTTTACCAACAGGTATGTAACAAAGTGCTTTGATGAGGAAAGGACACAAATTTAGATGAAAACTACAGATAGACTAAAAGAACACGTATGCTGTGAGTGTTTGTGTGTGTGTGTGTGTGTGTGTCTGTGTTTGTGTGTGTTTGATTGATGTGAGGTTTAGATTTGAGTCAGAGGCAGCAGCAAAAGCCTAAGTCTGAGAGTGTGTGTAGGATGAGCCTCCTACCACCCTCCCTGTCTCTCTGCCTCCCCTCCATCCCTCCCTCCCTCTCTTTTGTGTGCCAACATGTCTTCTGAAAATTGTTCATTAGAAATATAGATTCATTATTTCTAATCAGTTGATTGATTAATTACTTTTCATGTTAAAAGATACATTTAACTGGTGAAACCTACGTGGAAAGCACACCATCAGACAGTACAAAGGCAGCATACAGTCAGCATATAAAGTCCAATATATAATCTGTATGTGCTGCATCCTTGAGTGTTTGTGTGTGCATATGTATATATATATGTGTGTGTGTGTGTGTATGTATGCATGTTTGTATCCCTCACAGTGATTAAAGCAAGTGGGCGGCAGCAGCAACTGGTCTGCCTGTGTGGCGCTGCATAGCAGACATGTTTCTCACTGCTAGATATTACTCATTTCCTCAGCCCTTTGCACACACAAGCGCACACACACACACACACACACACACACACACACACACACACACACACACACTCACATACACAACAGACACAGAGACGGATAGCAGGCTCTCAGTTCTTTCCCTCAGATTGGTGGGCTCGCTGGTGTTATTTCACGCGTACAGAGATCAGAGGCAGTGTGTAGCTGGAGGCTGCTGATATCTGCGGGTGTTGTAACTGGCAGTGGTGCTGTGGAAGAGCAGTGTAGCACAGTGAGGAGCTGAGGAGTGGGTTGACCCTCTGGGAGGACTGGAATATGAATGACTACCGACACTGGGACGTCTGCTCAGCCCGCACTAAGGTCAGTCTCACATCACATCACAACAGCTACCAACTCCATCAACCTGTCTGATTGCTCCCACATTCTCTTACTGCTCTTTTGGATTAAAATACCTGCTGTTGTCTGCTTTTCTATTGCAATATGGCAAAAGTAGAGAGAAATATTCTGTAGTTCTGTTTTTTTGAGGTTTGCAGTCATGAGTATAGAGGTATGTTTGACAGTCCTCCCAAGAAATGCATGTAGAGAAAACGCGGGATAAGGTGTAGCCGTGTCAAATTTGACAATTACTTGACAGTAAGTTGAAGAATGTAAGCACTTTACATTTTTACATACAAACATAAAAGCAAACCGTTTCAGAGAGATATAATTTTCATTAGTTTCAAGCAATAAAGCCAAATGAACTTTTTAGATCAAGTGCATTTATACTTACAAAGCAAGTTAAGGGTATTGAGGAGTATTTCATTTGAAGGAGTGTGTAACATTATTATGCCCATGATCTGTCAGTTTTCATATATTTAAATGTGACCACAGTATCTCCAGCTAAACTCCAGCTCTGCGTGCATGCCTGCACAGTGTAGGAGTATTCTGTTAGAAGACGTTTCTCTGCAAACTCCTCCACATACACAATTGTGCTCTTTGTTTTCTTGTACTTTTTTGGCAAGTTTAAATTAGGTCTATTTTGACAACCTTTTTCATAAGGGCTGTTGACATGACATGGGTGTCAGAGTCATCTGAGAACAAAAACTTAAACCAGATTTTGTTTAAATTTAAGAAATCCTTGATTGTAGATCTTGTGCAAAATTTGAGATAGCCTTTACATGTGGGATGTATTTCTTTTTTTAATTGTCAATGTATATTTTATAATGGAAACATTAATTTGTATTTTTTTCTTTCTATTTAGTCATAAATTGCTTAATCGTAAGAATACTGAAACTATGTTACAATTGATTTTTTTACATTTTTAACATTATTGTTGTGGGAAAAGGATTTATAGGAAACTAAATGAAGACGTGTATGGATTACTTAAGGAATTATTTCCAAATTTTGCTGCCGTCTGAAGGCCTTTTATCTCATACATTATTTTTCATGAAGCCCACAGCTGAATGGGTGTTTTCAGCCCACAGAACACCATGGTGTTTGTCAGAAGAACTGAAAATATATCACTTAAATTGGACAAACGGCAACGTGTTCATTGACCTAATATTATCATCATAATATTTCCCACGTAATGCATCACACTCGTCCTGTCAGTGTTTGGGACAATGAAGCCCCCCTCCTCTCAGTTTTCAGTTTTCCACTCAGATGCACAAACAGCTTGCTCCACTCCAACACTTATTCTGTTTTTGGAACAAGTCACTTGATGAGCAACAGTTTACCCGCCTCTCCATGGAGTATCCCCATCTAACCTCTATAACCGACTGGATGTGTGTATGGACACAGTTGCCATGGTGACAGTGGGGTGGATGATGAGACGGCAGTGAGTTGGTAGGCTGTTGAGACAGACATGCGGGTGAGTGCGGGGCTGAGTGGCAGCATGGCGCTGTGGTGTTGTGGTGGAGGCGGGAGCAGCGATGGTGGCGGCGGTGGTGGTGGAGGGAACAGCTGGGCTGGCGGCGCGGCAACCATCACTTCAAAAGAGCTCATTTAAAACGTTTGGAGAAGAATTAGTAGAGCTCCCCCGCATTTCTCACTGAATGAAACAAGGCTGCAAAATCTCTGACACATTCGAGGACTCAAACACAAACACACACGCACACAAAGACATAAACAAATAAACACATTCACACATCTCGCCCAGCGACAAAAAAGTTACACATGCACACAAACATGACATGCATGCATGCACATCCACACACAAACAGCCACACACATTTCCCCACACCCCTGCTGCGACACATAATTAATATGCAAAGACACATATCCTGTATCCACAACAACTGGTGGTAATATCAACAGTGTTTCTGTCTGTTTTTGGGTGGGTGGTGCAGATTTGCCTATCACTGGGGGAGTAAGTACAGCCGCCTGAGGGAGTATTTGTGTGTCTGTTGCTGTCGGTGTGTATGTGTGTGTGTCTGAAAGAGAAGGGGTAAGGGCTGCTAGTAGTAAGCATATATAGAATACAGAGAACACCCGAGGGTGTAGTGGGGGTGGTTCATGAAAGTGGTACAAAAACATATCTACATATTCCAATCATCCCCCGAGAGTCAGAGATGAAAACTCTCCTGCTGCGAGTGCTCTGTGTGTGTGTGTGTGTGTGTGTGTGTGTGTGTTTTTTTACACACACATTTACTGCACTGCCTCTGAACTTCATTGGCTGCAAAATGTATTTTTAGCCCACATGTGGGAGTAATGTGTTTGAATGAAACGAGTAAGTTGGGTAGTTTCAGACCCACTGGAGTGCACATAGGTAATGACTAATTAGCGACAGCTATCAGAAAGCTATGGGTTTCTAACCTTTTTAAAGTAGTTTATATGAGGAAGTCACTGGCTAATTTCCCTCCATCTGTCTGATGCAGCTGAATGTTTGTTTCCATGCTTGACCAAACAGCAAAGGCTTAACAACAACTGATGCCAGGACCCCGACAGACTGTCCTTGTTCACTCTTAACCTTCCTTACGTCTGTCTCTGTCCTCTCCCTTCTTTCTATCTACCTTATGTCTGTTTCTGTCCTCTTTTATCCTCTCTCTAGATGAGTGGTGCTTCAGTACACAAGAATCAACAGTGATCTGACAGTGATGCTGTGTAGCAGCCTTCACCTCTGTCTGCGCCCCTCGTTCTCCCGTGAGGCCCATGTGACCTAGCCTACACCCACACACAGGGGGCCCCCACTGCCGCTGGAGCCCACCCATGAATCCCAGCCCTGACCGTGGCAAAGAGTGCCTCCCTCCCAAGAAAAGGGAGTCTCGACAAGGATCGATAGAACACCACATCCCTTCAGACGAGTTTAAACCCCCTGTGCCGCTCCGGAGTCGGTCCAGCGCAGGGGGTGCGGAGGGAGGCAGGGAGGCCAGTGACAGGGACCGTGCTCTGATTAACCAAAACCTCCATCTCCTACATACTCCTCCAGCTCTTCCTGCTCCAGCACCAGGCCTCTCCCTGCCCCTACCATGGCACCTGGGCTACTCTCTCCCACTTTTCCCAGGTCAGGTCAGCGAGAGGAGGGGATCAGGATCTCCTGCCTGGAGAGATGATTCTCTCTCCACCCCCCTGCCCCACGCCTCCAGGTGGCTTAGAGGTGAAGGGCCCCTCTCCTTGCCACCTTCCCCATCTTCCTCCTCCACTTCCTCCTTTAAGACTCCCTTCTCAGCCAATTCTAGAGACGTATGGCCCTACATTAACAGCGGGCGGAGGGACAACAGCTCTGCTCTCTTCTCCCCGTCATACTTGTTTAGTCCCCACTCTCTCTACCCTCAAGATCCATGCTTAGTTGAAGCCAGACAAAGGTACCTGGGCAAGAGGCCCAACGGCCTGGATGAGCTAGGCAGCAGGACTGCCTCAACCTCCAGACCTCTGCTCACAGGAGAATATGGGAACGATAGCAGCAGAACCAGGCTGGACGTCAGTCCACACAGCTCCCATACCAATGGTGGACGGAGACATCAGGAAGATCTAACATCCCGTGTCCATACTGGAGGGCCATTTTTGTCAGACTCTCAAGCTCAGGAGGGCCCTGAGCCACATTCCTCACTGCAGGACAGACATCCGCATGGGATAATTAAGACCAGCTCCAATTTACTATCCACCAGTCCCCATCCTCTGGGACCAGTCCCCAGGGCAGGTAGATATTTGGATCCCCTAGGGCCCACGCCAGCTGAAGCCCAGATCTACTACTCTTTGGGATCGGTGTGCCACCCCAGCCCTCAGGCCCAGGCCTACCCACTCTACAGCCCCTCAGGAACACCTCTGTACAACCTGCACAGGGAGCCAGGCCCCAGGCAGCACAATCTAAGGAACTCACCACACTCACCCCTGGGATTGCCTAATAGCCATGACAGGTCGCAAAGAGACCGGGACAGAGACCAAGAAAGAGACAGAGAAAAAGTTCTACAAAGGGACAGGGAGCGAGGAAAAGACAAAGAGAAGCGTCTACAACATGAAAAAGACCAAGAAAGAGACATTGAACGCGAGAGGCGACGGGACAGAGAAAGAGACAGAGGGAACGAGTTATCTCCTTCCCATCTTCACACCTCACCCCCAGGCCTTCACCAATCTCCCCCTGCGCTCCTACCTCACTTCACCAAGGGTTCTCTGATTGAGTTGGCCAGCGGGCGGTTGAAGCGGGTGGAGGAGATGCGGACCGAGGACTTCCTGAGGAGTGCAGATACATCCCCAGAGTTCCACCTCAGCACCTGCACTGTGCTGCTGATTTCCCCCAGCAGCGCTCATGGCTTCAGCCACCTGCAGGTCCACCTCACAGACCGTAACACTCAGGTCAGCTTTCTCTTTAGATATATGCTTCAGCTTACAATCTACATTACAGCATAATCAAACATAATTTAGCGAATAATTGCAAGACAAGATGAGTGTTGATGCAAATCAATCGCAGTTTAGGCTTTGATCATCTCAGATGGAGACAGTTCAGATAAGTGTAATTCCTTACACATATTATTACACACTAAAGACAAATTGTGGTGATAATAACTGACAGAATGAGAGACCTCTTGGTTGAGTGTATAACAATGTTGTGGTTTTGTGTAGGAGTTACTGAAGGTCTTCGTGGAGTATCCGTTCTTTGTGCAGGACCGAGGCTGGTCTTCTTGCTGTCCCCAGAGAACCACACAGCTGTATAGCCTGCCCTGCCGCCAGCTCATGGAGGGGGATGTCTGCCTGGCTCTCACCCCCACACCCACCCAAACCCACCGGACACATGCGCGTTCCAGCTCCAGGGCCCATCGCACGCAACTCCCCTCCAGGGCTGCAGCAGAGTCCAGCAGGGAGGAGATGCCACCTCCCCCTCCTCCTCCCCCTCTTCCTCACCACCCACCTCCTGCCATGCTGGCCCCTCCACATGCTTTGGCTGCAGAGCCTCCCGCCGAGGAGCAGCCACGTCAACGCAAGCGGCGATGGTCTGCCCCGGACACCCTTCCCTCGCCCGAAACTGATGAAAGCCTCCTGGATTTACCTCATGGCTCCAAGCTAATGAAGTGGCAGTAGAAACTTGGAAATGCATACATAAACATGCATACTTACATGCACACATAAGCACATACACACCCTCCTTGTCTCTGTTGCACCCACCAAGACAAACAATGGAGAGACCTCAAGGCAGGGTTGCAGGGAAGGAATGAAAAAACAATTGAAAACACAATTTACGGGTGTCCACACTGCTGCCCAAAATATTAACTTAGTCCAACTTAGTCTAGCCCCTGTTGCACCACTCCTTTCCTTCCTTTCCTTTCCTTTCCTCAACCTTAATTAGCACAGCCCCGAAAGGAGCAGCAGCTGAAGGATCTCTGCATGGCTCCTTACAGACACACTGAAGACATTAGTGAGACAATCAAGCACTTGTCTGTGTTCACTCTGTTTTTGTAATGGTTGTCCCACACCTACTTACTGACAGTGTTTTCTGCAGGGTATCCATTTTCAATCAGTGTTATG
Organism: Gadopsis marmoratus; assembly: GCA_036023855.1. Classification (NCBI taxonomy): domain Eukaryota; kingdom Metazoa; phylum Chordata; class Actinopteri; order Centrarchiformes; family Percichthyidae; genus Gadopsis; species Gadopsis marmoratus. The sequence goes on from JAVQJF010112062.1 coordinate 36,644, forward strand.
AAGGTAAACACTATTGAAGAAGTGCAGATATATATGAACAAAAGTTGACTATATATATTACATTACAGATGTTATATACAGTAAATATGCTAAACAGATTTAATGCAATTTCTCTGTCAAATTCGCAATGCATTTTTTTTTTTTTTTTCTTGCTTCTGAGCCGATGCCTACGTGTCGGTTTGGGGAGGCAAGGTGAATGTACGAGCAACTCTTCGCCTTTTTTATTCTCATCACTGGGAGTCATTTCAAACAATTGTTCGTCAAGGCATTACCCTCCAATATGTTCTTAACATTATCTCTGAGAAAGGGAGAACACTAATGAAAACTGCGTAACAGACAATCCCACCCACACAGACAGGTCTGTGCCACATCGCCTCAACACTCATGGTGTTTTTCCATTAAAAACTGAATGATGGAAAGAGTAAAAAGTGCAGTATGGCTGAAGAGTAATGGTGCTAATAACACGTTGGAACATGATGCTTTGTGAATACTCTTGACCCCTGTGTACTGTACGCTTCTGTTCCCATCTCATTTTTTATGTACTGTATATGTTTGAAGGCAGGGAAATGATGAAAGTATTTTAAACTCAGATACGGGTATCTCCTCTGATTCAGCACACTCTCTCACTTTAGGTTTTGTGTTTTTTTTTTAATTATCTTATTTTCAAAAAGAGAACCTTATCTGTTGATTTTTCTTTTTAAATGTTATAGCTACAAAAATGTATATTTTTAAAAATTGTGAATCTGTTATATGATGTTCGCTAGAAATAAAGGAAAAAAGCTTTATAGATTTAATGAAAAGAGTCAATTTATTCTCTGTATGTGTTGTAAAGTACTAAACACAGATATCATTAAATACATATGCTGAATTTTGGGGTTAACAAGGTGTTTGCTTAAACAGTAGCTGACAGTTACATGATGATAGGACAAAGAAATCCATATATAGTAAAAAATAGAAGCAATTACTTTGGTTACTCCATAGTTTCTTCATCATATATACATCTCCACTGGCGATGCTTTGTATTTTTGCTCCACTCTTAGTCATTCATAATGATGACAGAGAACACACAAAGCTTCAGTATTCCACTGTTCATGCCGACCCTGGTGCAGGGTGGCTTACCCCGTCTTCCAACATCTTTTCACCTTCTGTGTTGGAAGTGGGAGTCGGCTACCGCTCCTCATTGTCTCCCAAGTTGAACCTCTGCAGCAGTTCCACTGCAAACAAGGGCACCACCTGGCCAGCAGGACACAGTGTAGTACAAAATCAGTATGCTTATGAGGACATCTACTGGTGATTCAAAAAACTACCACATGGAGCATTCACACATGAATAATAATATTCTGCCTGGATTGTTGAAAATGAAAGAGTTGACATACTTGTGTGTTATAAAAAGCACACAGAACTTACTATGTAAGGCCAAGATCATGGTGTTTGGCATTTGAGAAATTGACATATTGGATCAAACCTTTGACAGCAAATCATACTGAAACATGTTCACATCACTATAGTCTGAGTGTAACTCTGCTTCCCCTCGCTTCACAGAAAAATATACAAATGTAAATGACAAAAACCTGCACGTATGAGAGTGATTAAATAATGAATGTACAAAACACACGCACATGCTTTTCTCCAAGTGCTCAGATAAAGAATTTCACACAAAAAAATTTAAATTATGAGTAATCCTCCCAAGGAGAATGGATGAATCTGTATCTGATGAAGAGCAATTATGGGCTCACAATGTTGTACATTTTCTAATGTGATAAAATTGAAATTTTAAAGAGAGTATATAATGGTGTTGAGAGTCTTTGGGAGGCAAAACCCTTTGACACTGAATCCTTGATTTACAATGTGAACATAAAATCGAAAACTGAAATATGACACTTTATCTACAACCATAACCTACACATGCATTACAGATAAATGTTCCACCCACCCGCGCCATGATTAGCTTCTTGGTTTTAGGTATGTTGGGGTCTGGATATTCTTCTCCGAAGCAGAGCTCAATCTCATAGGAAGGTGTAGATCCCTTCCCCTGTAAGCAGCTCTGGAGCTCTGTACACAAACATTTTAAAGTGGAAAAATGCAGATTTGATCATATAAAACATATTGCTTCTTTGCATGGTGCAATAATGTGCATGTGCATTTCTTTTTCTCCCAAGTATCCAAAACAACCTCTCTTTAAATAAGTCATATTCTGTTCCAGCTAGAGTTATGACTAACTGGCAGGTAATGAATTTAAACAGCTTTTTAATCGCTGTTATTGTGCGTTTCTTCTATTCTGTAAAAGTATGCACACACTGCCTTACCACTGAGAAATGTAGGTATATCAAGCAATTTGAAGGTCTTTTCTCGCTCCAGTTTGTTGGGTCGGTCACTGTGTTGGGCCATGGGACCGCTCCAGTACACCCTGCCCTGGCAAAAACGCTTGATGAACACCCCATCTGGGGCCACCCATAATAGCACACCCCTCTCCAGATGACAAAGAAGCCGGTTCATTGCTTCAGCCATGCACGACGGCAAGGATACGGAGGTTGGGGAGGGGAAGGAGAGCTGCTGGGCATTGCAGGGCCCGTAGATGCGTTCGTTTCCCAAGGGGACAGAGCCCTGCAGGATGAAGCACCCATCTGGGCTCCTGGTGGTCACTTTCATTACACTCTGGCCGTGGTACAACAACATCACCTGCATACGGAGTTCTGTACACACAAAATACAACTTGTGTTCAACTTGTACAGAGTAAAGGTCAGTGACGTGTTCAGTTGGTGTTGTTCCTGTGCATAATCCCATAAGCGTTTTTACCTGATATAGTAAGTGCAGAGGTGATGAAGGTTACAGGAGCTGGGACCTGATTTTTAGGATTCTTTCCTGTGAACTCACAATACATGTGCTCCCTCATCAGGTCCTCTAAAGGAGAGCAGAGACAGTATTCGACCAGTACTTTCTCAATATTGTATGCATATTGCAAGATTAGATTGTTGTTGTTGCTTTTATATATAAGTTCACAAGTAAAATTCCTACGAACATGAGTATGTGGGCCCTACATGTATTAATGATGGGGTGGCATTTGGGTCCATTTTGAGCAAACCAAACGGGGTCCTTAAATATTTGTTCATTGGATTCACATAGACGCCAAGTATGTGGGCCAAAGATTGGGCAAAGGGGGCATACAAGTGGGGCCCTTTAAAAGAAAATATTCCCAAGCCCCACCCCACGTAGTACACTTACTTAAACTCATGATTGGGCCATGGCCAACTACAAGTATGGATCCTTACGGGAAAAAACAGGGCCTACTTTTACTACAATAAACTTCTAGCAACTATTTTATCCATTTCCTCTACAAAGATATCCCGACAAGACATCTACAACCAGTCTTCCCGCTGAACAGATAGATAGGCGCTGGTCCTTCCATAGGGGAGGATTACCTTTCTGACATCTATGGGCATGATCCTCCACACCAGTAGCAGTTTGTGTGTGTAACCCTTACCAGTAAATGGTTTTTCTTCTTCTTCCTTTTTACTTGCTTGAAGTGAATCCTTTTGATAATAAAGCTAAACAGAAACAGAAACAGAAACAAAAAAAAACACAGCGTGAGGTTCAAAAGGATCAGATCCCTTTTTATAAGATCACATCAGTTTAAACTGATTCTCCTCAAAACCCCAAAAAGCTGTGTGTTCTAATGAAAGAAGACATCATTGTTCGCCACAGTGCACAGTCCTCTTCAGATGTGGACGGCTCAAAAAAAATGCTAATATAAACTCCCTCAAAGCAATTAAATAAGCAATACATGGTTAAACCCTTTATACAAAGGCTTTTGGGAATATCTGACTTTGGTGACTCACAATGGTAGAATCTAAAAAGACAACAGACAAAACAAATATGACCTGGAGACATTGAGAATAAATGGACGTCACCAAACCTTTTCACTGGGATTGTCTCATTTTTGTATTTATGCCATCAAAATTGCAATAATGAGCCCTATTTATTAAGAAACAGATTGCACTCACAGTGTTCTTAGCATGAGGTGACTGAAGTCAACTGTGTCCATTGTAAGAGCAGTATATAATCCACTGGCAAGTATTGCGCAAGTTCAGTGCTCTAGTTTGTGGCAGCTTATTGGCTCTATGCCAGCTCTATGAGCTTACCTGTTTGTCAAGAAAACCGGGGTTCCTTACAGACCTCTTAGCCTGGATCATTTGATCCTTCGCCTGGGGAGACTCTGAGGAAAGCAAGTGGGAACAAAAATGAAAGCATCCCATACTACCATGTTAGAAAGACACCCGAGGCCAGTAATACAAAAAATGACTTTTTTACATTGATAAAAAGCTGATGGAAGAATGATAAAAAGGTCAAAGACTTATTATGTAGCAAAGGTTTGCTTTGATTTACCTTTCTTCCTCTTATTTTGGTGCAGTCGTTTGAGGTGTATAAAGAGGACACCATTGCTCAACAGCTCAGCTTTAATCAATAAAGCGATATGAAAGGAAAGGAGCCATTTTCTTTTATTATACCTGCTGGCCTGGCTGGCACACTGTCATGCTGGATAAGGTAGACTTTATAGGGTTCAGTGATGTCCAGCTGGTTGCGTTCAGGGACCTCCTGGAAGTCTGTGCTCTTGTTGAGTGCACAGCGGAGACGGGTTTTCCACATGGTGGGGTCAGCTTTATCTCTCCCCTCCCTGTACTTGCCCTTGTACACAGCCCAAGCCTGAATGTGAGGATTGAAATATGATATGCTTATGCATACATAAATAGTAATAAAAACAAACAAAAAAAAACATGATCGAATAAAGAAACTGTTTGTGTCGTGAACTACTACTGGTTAAACACATATATTTCAACAAGTACACAATATTTACACAATTATCTACCCAGAGCATTGTGAAACCAGAAAACTGAGGAAATAAGTACTCATTACATTTTAAATATATGACACCAATCTGTCTTGAAATTGTGAGTTTATTGAAGTGTTACTGAAGAATGACTTATTATTCATTACATGCACAAACATAAGTTTCACTGAATCATCTCAGTGAACTGTTTACTTATTGGAATTTGGCACAGAGCTGCATAGTAGCAGCCCTTGTGAATATTTTTAAAAAGTTAGGCAATTAATGTTGCTTCTGTGTGCCAGATATAAAGGAGATTAACGCCGGATTAGCAAAACAACAAACATGTTGTACTATACTAGGCTATATTTCACTTACTCATCTAATAATTATTAACATATTTCCTACAATGCACAGTAGTTTGCAAATGTTTTATCGTTTTTTCATGGACTTGTTATGAGCCTCAATTAAAATACATTTAACCAAGAAGGAAGATGCCTAGATGGCCTGGATCAACTTCTTCCAAAATACACAAATCATCCAAAAAACATTCTAAAATTGTATTTGGCCCATAAGTCCCGACTGAATCCGCATGACATGTTTATGAACCTGAAAGTGTTGACCTTAAAGAGCGCTGCATCCGCCGTCTGCCTGTAGTCCTTCTTAGCTGCGTGCTTCCAGGGGATCCTGAACATAGACTTGCCCTCATCTTCCCAGCACAGTCCTTCATACTTCCCACTCTCTATCTGCGCTATCAGCCACTCTTTCATGTGCATCTTCGCCCGTTCTTCCATCCTCGGCACAGGCGAACGAAACCTGTCGGGAGACCGAACATGTGCAAAGTGGCTCGAACAGTTTAATCAACGTCCCGCACCTCTTTTACGTTTTATTCTGACGCTGCCCGGGCACCGAAGGGTGATTTGAATCACAAATATAGCAGCCCGGTGATACAATGGCGTGTATAAAAGTGCCAGACAAACAGACCTGGACGCAAACTTAAATGGCAGAAGATCTTAATAAAAGTGAGTGCGCTCGAAGGAGCGAAAGCGAAAGCTTTGCGCTCATTTGATGCTTTCGGTTTCCCCTTCTTGTTAGGTTGCAGCAAAAGTTGAATCCTTTCCAAGAAAAGCGTATGAGGAAGGGTGATGAACGAGCAGGCTCGTGTGGTTAAATGTCAGGCAGTAACTGCCTTTATGTTAAAAGACATTCATAACGCACAGTTAGGCTTCAGATGTGTTTGTGTTGAGCAAGCACACACACGCGCACACACACACACACGCACACACACACACACCCACACACACACACACACGCACACACTCACACCTACCTGCAAGAAATATGTGAAAATGAAAGTATGTGGTCGTAGGGGATTTTTTGTTCTCATACACTCCTCCTCCTCCTCCTCCTCCTCCTCCTCATGCTCACTAAAGATGTAGCCGTTTCTCCAGATAATGATCATGAACGGGCGGACAAAGTTCAAATCGATAAGAAATGAGTGCAGAAAGCGCTCACAGCACATGACGACGTCACACTGTACAGTTTTCCCCAGCAGAGGGCGGTGTACATCTGTGGTTCTGCCTATTCCCACACAAAGTGACATCTGTGTTATTTAATTAACCAATTAACTTTGTACTAGAGACAGAATATGTTATAATAATAATAAACAATATTGTGTCAGAAGCTGCCACATAACAGCCTTCAGGTGGTGTTGGTTGGTGTTAACTGCACCAAATGACCGGCGTGCAAATAGAAACCCCAGAAAAACTCCCAACACAGCAGCATTGTAATAAATTGTTATTTTAAATAGCATATTTTGCTCCTCTGTATAAGTAAATCAGGTGAGAAAACTATTAGAAAAACCTTTCATTATAGGATCGAGTCCAATACAGCATCACTACTACCGGTCTAAAGAAATACCATAGTATTTAATGAACAGCTCTCTTATGCAGTGTCAACAATTATGAATAAAAGATAAATGGATGGTTGGATTGTACTAAACCCCTCAAAGTGTTTTTGAAAAATGTTAAATAAATTCTCTCATGTCAATAGGAAAATTAATGTAAACTGCTTTATAGTAAACAACAATACAGAACCGCCCACACAAGCTGTCAGTATGAAATCCACTCAAATCTATGCAATGCACAGGCATACAGTTGGTACTATATATGTCAAATCCTCTGCAAGCCCTTTTTATTATATAGAAATTTCATTACACGTAAAGTCAATATGCTTTACACTGAAATGCATGTGAAACATCCACCAACCTAAAGACAGAAAAAACCCCACAGACAAACCACAGACACACACACACACTCTCACAATAACTACTCATAAGCCTGAGGAAACAGACACCTTTTCAGTTTGCTTTTGAACACGGAAACACTTCTCAGACAGATCTCAGGTCAGCCGGTGAAGGATGTACCACAATCCAAGCAAATATTTGTGCGGCACCGTGTAAGAAAGTGCAGCACCGGCATGTGTCCTCCCTCAGTTTGGCAACTGAATTCAGCTTTTCATCCAGATTAAAACAACACATCTCAAGGTGGCTTTGTTGCTTTTCTCCCAGTTTATTGTTGTACCAGTTCAGCAGTAAAACATGGTTGAGACATCGGAGCAGACTGTAGAACAACTTAGCCAGCTCTCAATAAATAGACCTTTTAAATATGACAGATTGTATTACAGCAGAGGAATATAAACCTGAAAATGTCTAGCACACAGAGCAAGATGCTTCGTACGACTCTCCCTCTCTCTCTCTCTGACAGTTCAGCTGATTGTTGCTATAAAAATGTGCGTATATGTAACAGCTTTGACTGATGAAATATGTAGACATTTCCACAGGTCCAAGTTGTCATAAATTGCCTCCCACCATCACTGTGTGGCGCATGTGTACATGCGAGGCAGAGAAGAGGTGCATCAAGTTTTCCTTTCACTCTGCTTTCATTTCCTCAGAGTCCGTGTGTATGATCGTGTGAAAGAAAACAGGCAGCATTACATACAGGAGACAACACAAACCCAAGTGACGTTCCAGGAAATAAATATACTTCTTGCTTTGTTTGAAAAAAAAAATAATAATAATAATATTTACACAGTATTGTACATAGAAGAAATTCAGAACAGCCATCTGGGTCTCTCAGTCATAAAAATATATATCTAATCAAATCTACAGTAAAAGAAAACTACAATAACAATTACTGAAATAAACAAAAGATTGTTGACTGTGAATGAATATACAGTACAATCACTGCTTTTAATGTCTTGTATACACAGTAGAAAGCACAAACGTGAGTGTGTGTGTGTGTGTGTGTGTGTGTGTGTGTGCGCGTGCGAAATTTGACTCAATTCCTGTTCAGCCACACAACATCGTGTTTCCTTCAGGACAACCTTGAAAATGTAACGAGAGTTTCTTCCACACTTGAACTCTCAGAGCGGTTCATAAAACACCTGTGCGTGGACTAATATTTTATAATCCCTTGTCAATGTTTCAGAAGTAGCCAGACGGCGAGAAGAAGCCCTCTCTACTCGTGTGTGTGTGTGTGTGTGTGTGTGTGTGCACATACAGTATGTGTGTGTCTCTATGTGAAGATGCTGACAGTCTAGTGGCAGCCACAAGCTCTGACCACCATGTTGCGGTATTTCTTGAGGATGACGTTGGAGCTGTCGTCAAAGTAGAGCACTGAGATGGCGTGGAGCTGTGTGGGGGCACAACACGGCTTAGGAACCGTCTCCGGGTTAATAAAATGAACCTGGGAAGACAAAGGAGGGATTCAAGTATTAAATTCATCGTTACACCATGAATGAATATTGACAAATGCTTTAAACGTATTACACGGTGTCGCACACTGAGTCAAAGTACTGTGGAGGGGAAAGAAAAAGTCTTGAAAATGTTGACTTTACCCTGTGTCACATCACTGATGACAGTTTACTCTAAAATACAATCCGCAACCATTGTGGGTCATTTAATTCAGTAGCTCCAATAGCGGCTACATTGTCTTGACAGTTGATGAGATGATTGGACTCTTAACATGACAGCTGGCTTTTTTGTTCCCTGCTTTCATGGTTACTCACAAGGGTTTGCACAATGGCGTGGTTTGTGGCGTTCATGTAGGAGTTCAGTGGGAAGGCGCACTCTCCCTCGCAATAGTACGCCGCATATCCTTCTGGAGCAATGATCCAGTCCTGAGATTCGGGAGGGAGAGAATTGGGAAAATGGTATAGTGCGCTGAAAGCAGAAATGCAGGGAGAAAATGTGGGGGGAAAATATCAAGAGAGACAAAGGAGCTGAGAGGCCACATAGCCAGTAGAGTCAGGCTGAGTATGCCTCATTATCGGCATTCTCATGTTGCGGACATTGAGATGGATCTGGCCCACGTATGGCTGCATATGTGTAGATGTGATTAGGATTTGCCAATGCAGACTTGGGCCAACTTGGGCTAAATATCAGCTCCAGTTAGCAGCACTTGAGCCAGATTTGGGCCAGTGGTGGGCCGTGGAAACACAAGTTTGGTTTTAGAAGTGAGGCCGACACAACGTCAAGGGGTTTTCAAAGTCTGACACATGATCGCTAAAAGTATGCAGAATTAGCTATCAGCAGTTCCTGTTTGCAATGTACCCACGGATGTACAGACAACTATCACTGCATTACTTGGATATTGAAGAAAACTTAAAAACGTGATGGTTGTCAGGCAAGTTCTGGAGTTATACAGAGCCTCTTTTTCTATAATTTCTACGCAGATTTACAGACATTTATTTGCGATGGACATCGGAGATAATGTTATGCTCAGAAAGTGTAAGTCATACTGAATCTAAGAATGTCATGTCTGCATGTACAGTAAGTTCAGATCTGACTGAGATTTAACTCAGAAAAGAGGAACTATTTTTGTCGCAAATTGTGGCAATCGGGCGTGAAGGGTTTTATAGCACCTTAATTGCCTCCATGAGCTGCAAGTGAGTCACAACCACTGCTGCTACTGTTGACCGTGTTGGTGAGCTGGCCAGATGGGCTGTTGGTTGTCATGTTTTCTGTAATAATGGCAGTCTAAGAAAATAATTTCAAAGGCTATGTAACAGCTTAATAATAATCCTATTTCCTTGATAGGGATCTGATACTAAAAAGAGCACTGTCCTATTACTGCCTTTGCGTCTTTTAGGAGAATTTTATGATTGCACATTGTCATCTGTTAATGAAAATATACATTTACAGCTGCAACTAAAGAATATTTTCATTACCGATAATCTCCCATTATTTTCTCGATCGATCGATCCATCGTTTGGTCTATAAAATGTTGGAAAATAGAAAAAAGCTCTCAAAACCTTATATTCAACAATAACTAACAATATTGAAATTGCCTGTTTTGCCTGACCAAACAGTCCAAAACCCAAAGATATTCAGTTTACCATCATAGAGGACAAAGTCAAATCAAGAAAATTTTGAGAAGCTGGAACCAGTCGCATTCTGACTTGAAAAATACTGAAATGATTAATATTAATAGATTATCAAATTTGTTGCTAATTATTTTTAATTAATTTAATTAATGTATGAATTTATATTTATATAAAGGTAATTTATTTTATTTTTCAAAAAAAACAGAGGAGTTCAATGCGTTTTGTTTTTCAGCGTTTCAGAGTCGTGTCTGGGGCCCATATGGCCCGATGATGCCATATAATCAGAAGGTTGGAGCAGCCTGTATAAAACCCAGGGCAATAGTTTGCATCTTGTGTGGCAGCTGGAACGTAAGAGGACACAGTTCAGAGATACTATAGTAATATATATAATATACTATACGGACGGATTCTAGTGTGTCATTTATTTAGGCTTCTGTTGGGACTGCCTGGGAGAGGAATGCTTTTCGTACCTGCCACCCCAAGTCTCTGAAACTGACGTAGAGCTCATGCTTCTTACACGCCTGCTTCTGATCAGTACTGCTGTTTTCTGAGGGAGAAGACAGACAGACAGAGAAATACAGAGAGAGATTATATTTCAATACGTGTGCTATTATCTCCCAGAGTAACTATTTACTGTAGTCAGACGCCAAATCAGACAGAGGTGATGAAGAACAGACCTAAACACTGCCAGTATCCTCATACATAACATTAACATTTAAACAATGGCTGAAGGAAATCACCTCCAGATACAGCAGCAGTTCGGTAATTGCTTCAAATGAATGGGCCACCGTAGTTAGAGGTCACTCTGCTGGGTTTTGAGTTTCCACTGGAGGAAACAGAGTACAGGGCACACAGAGTAAGCTCGTCCCCTTTTTTCATTCAACTCAAATCTTTATTTATTCTCTCTCCTTCCTCTTCACTCATTTCAACATTTCTATTTCCCCTATACCCCATCCGTGTGTTGAAAAAAAGAACAGTCTGTTTTCTATCTAATGGTATATCTCCCTCTTCTTCTGGTGACCTCTGGGGCTCTGTGGTACATTAGTTCCTGAGAGCGGTTCACATTGGAAATGATCTTGAGCGACTGGTTTTCATCATCCAGTTAAAAACCATTGCTATCCAGAGTTCCAAACAGGCCCATTTGGACCATGTGTTGTGGCCCCGGTTGCCCCACAGCACACCGCAGATGTGTTCTGCCATAAAAGCCTGCGCTGCCTTACCTCCATGCAGGGAACTTGGCCCCAACTGCTCTGTAATGCTTGTGTAAATAAACAAAGACAGCAGAGGGATATTTGAAGCTCAGGCATTACAGTCTAATGTTTCAGCGCTTCACATAAACACAGCCCTCTCACACCTCCAAAACAAAGGCCCCCGAGTATGCGTCGCATGTTTAGTCGTGCAAGAGTCATATCAGTTCCAATGGAATGGTTTTGTTGGTTCTGGATATATTGTATATTTGTCGGTGCTTGTGAGTGTTTGCGTGTTAATACTATATATTTTGGCCCTTGGTATAAAAATATAGAGTTCTCATACCAGCCATCAGTGACCCATTCCATGGATTCCTCACGTAGCCAGCAAAAGCCATTAAACTAGGAATCAACTCAAGACAACAGCATAAATCAGTGCTGACTGAAAATCCACACTTTGCGTGTTTACCTGCAACATTGGCCACTCTGAGTGCCTCTTGGCTCTTTGCCCCTTTGGAGCGGTTGGGGTTACGCTGTTTGGCCCCCCCTGGTGCCGAGCGGATGCTTCGCAGGTGCACCTCTGTAGCTTTGAAGAAGGCCACCATGAAGGGCTGTTTATTCTGAGGCCCACTGCGACCAATCAGCCCTGCCACACGAGGATTGATACTCTCTCCTGTAGGGGAAGACAGAGAGAACAGTACAGCAGGTGTTGGCCTCACATAATTCTAGAGATTTTACTCATACAGGGCGATGTACTGTGTAAGAAGACAGGGAATGCTTTTGAAATCAAGTAAATGTGTGCCCACCTTGTGTGCCTGTGTTTATTTTGCATGTGTGTGGTCCTCTCTTTCCTCACTGAAACCACTTTTGTCATGCCTATAATGCTGCATTCAGTTTTGTGAATTCCTTTCCCTTTTCCTCATCCCTTTTCAACCTCTGAAATGCCACGAACAAACGTAGCACTGCACATCAAAGCCTCTCTACTTGTGTTTGTGCGCGTGTAATGTGTGGGTGTGTTCGTGCATGTGCGTGCATGTGCACTGCAGCAGTGTCTATCTAGTTCTCACACAGAAGAATGTGTGTCAGATCACCGTCTGGTGGTAAATCAAGGCTTCTGGTCGCCGCTGGCGACGGGATGTCCCGTGGGCCTGTCTGTACATGCTCACCCATAACCCTTCATACCCGATCCAACACACAAACACACTCATAGATAAAGCCTCTCCAGGACTCCCCTCCCAGAACATGAAAGCATTACACTGTCTGTTTTCCTCACCTAACATGTAACATCCTGCCATCCTGTGAGAGATAATATTCTCAAACACGCTCTTTAAATTCACACTGTTTGTTGTTAAAGGTTTCCACTGACTAACATCCGAACCTTGTGATGACAAACTCCTGCTGAGATGTTATCCTTAGGATAACGCAGTGTATTTTCTGCATGCCTTCTAATGATGCTGAGGGTATGACTGATGAAGACGGGGTTGAATGACTGATGATGAATGATGAGGAGCAGAGTTTGATTTATCTCTGCTGTGTACACACAAAGAATGAAAGAACTGATTCTTTGGCCTTTAAGAGAACAGCCTTGATGTGGGCTTATTATATTATAATGCAGACCTTCATGTTTGTTAGGCATCGAAAAATATGTTAAATTGATGGTTGTGACGTTTTATACCACCGTTTCTACATGTTTACTACATTTTAAATCAAGTATAAAAACTATGAGCTACACAAATCTACCGTTACTTTTTACACTTCACAATCTAATTTGAACTCACTCCACTTAGGAATCTTTACTCTTAAACTGAATTTTAGATTTTAATTCTAATTAAGATCTAACGCACAGGAGTACAACAACCCTGCAATAAATCATATCTTTGTGTATCTTCTTCTTTATACTGTCAGAGGGGTGCTGATTCATTGCTATCTGGTTTCTCATCACCTCATCTTTGTACCTTTGTTCTTTTCTGATCCGTTTTCTTCGGCCGTCTATCTCTGTGCAAAGCACATCACATCAGTAACATGGCTAGCTGTGACTTCTTACGTGGCAGGGAATACATTGATCTGAGTAACACTCACCATTTGTGCTCTCCAGGGCCAGCTGTAGACCCAGGTTGCTGCCAGGGTTCAGGACCCACTGGTTACTGGTGGCTGTCACATCAAACACCAACCAGCCCTCCTCTGCTGCCCAGATCACCCGTGAATCCAGCAGAAACAGGTCCGACTCCCTGGCAAGAACACAGAAGACAATAAAAGTTAACACTTAAAGTCAGAGACAAACATAAATCAACAGGGATTATATGCACAATTACAAAAGATAGGTTGAAACCACATGACAGTGACCAAAGTGCAAAGCAAAGTAATGGAGAGGAGAGAGGGAATCGGAAACGTGTGACGGAGTGAAACAAAGAGCGAGGGATGGTGCCAGATAGAGAGTGAGGGAGTTGGGGAGGGCTCCAGATGGTGAGGCCCAGGAGAACACTTCATTTTCCTAATTGACATTAATGGCTTTATAAACGACCAGTCCTTTCACACACTACACACAGTCCATCACTGGCTGGAATTTTGTGGGAGAGCCAGAGAGAGAGAGAGAGAGAGAGAGAGAGAGAGAGAGAGAGAGAGA
>JAVQJF010112066.1:0-20822 GCA_036023855.1 Gadopsis marmoratus
CATAGTGCTGCTCATGGTGGAATTGTTGGGTCTGTAGATATAGAGTTTGCTTGGACTTGCTCTATATTAACAAGTGCTATGAGATAACTTTGTTATGATATAGCGCTATATAAATAAAAGTTGATTGATTGATTGATTGATTGAGAGAAGCAGATCTTTTCTAAGTCAGCTGTTCATCTTTCAGTTTGATGTTGATCACAATCAGCAGCACTGAACCTGCAGGAACCTCAAAGACCTGCTCTCACTGCACGGTTCCGTTAGAACAGAGTTTGTGTAGAACGTTTGGAGGACACATAAGAGACCATTAAGAACCATCTTCCGGTTTAGAGTCGGTCCAGTTTAGTTACTCTGTGTTGGAATGAATGACAGTCCTGGTCTGAGGTGGATCTGAGGTTCCTGGGTCAGTGTTGTTCTGGTGTGTCTGAATGAAGCCGGCTCACCCAGATCCGTGTTGACCATGTTTTCCTCCATAGTGATCCTCTGAAGACAGAGAGCCAGCAGCTCCTCCACGATGAGTCGAGACTCCCCCATCGCCGTCCAGTCCGCCCCCCCAGACACAAGCCGAGTCGTACTTTGGTAGTTCTGTGCTTCCTGCAGGACCACCCGGTCCAGGACTTGTTAACAGCAACGGTCATTTAGTTTCACCATCTAAGCATGATGGGAACCCAGCTTTAATTCCTCATGATGAAATGAGTTCAAAGACCCAGACCCAGATCCAGGGGACACAGGGGGGACACAGGGGGGACACAGGGGGGACACAGGGCCTGACTAACCACTCAATATAACGAAGCACCTTTTTACTGAACTGCAACAGATTCTTTCTGGGTTCATTGATTTTTAACTAAAGTTGCCAGATGGAGTGTTTCTTCAGTTTCCACTCAGCAGAGACTCATTTCACAACATTTCACTTAATTTTAAAGAAATTCATATAAATACTTTCATCTTCTGTTGCTACAAGTCTGAGCTGCAGATTTAACCTTTAACCTCTGCTGTCTCACCCCCCCACAGTCACGTTCTGTAAGACAGGGTCCACAGAACAACAGACAGGCAGCTAACAGACAGACAGCAGACTAACTAACAGACAGACAGACAGCAGACTGACTAACTAACTAACAGACAGACAGACAGCTAACAGACAGACAGCAGACTAACTAACAGACAGACAGACAGCAGACTGACTAACTAACTAACAGACAGACAGACAGACAGACAGCTAACAGACAGACAACAGACAGACAGACAGCAGACTAACTAACAGACAGACAGACAGCAGACTAACTAACAGACAGACAGACAGACAGCAGACTAACTAACAGACAGACAGACAGACAGACAGACAGCTGTTAACTCACCGCAGCTGGAAGGTGAAGCTTCAGCTCATCAGCTGCTTCATTGTTTTGTCGTCTTGCTGTGACCACGTGACCTCACCTGCGCTTCCTATTGGTGGGACGTGAATAGTGCGGCTGGTTCATCACGTGGTTTATCAGCGTTAAATCAGGCTCGTTGGAGCAGAACAGCGCCCGTGTTTCCCAGTGGACACTCGCGGTACTGCAGCAAAACATTTTCCCGCAGAATTCCATCATAAAGGAGACGCCTAGAAGTCAGATATTATGAATCTTTATGGACGTTTTATATTTGGAAAACTAAAAACAAAATCTGTGACGTCATGTTCGGGTTTCCTTTGGCTGTATGGGTCCAGTACTCCAGTCCAGCACATGGGTCCAGAACTAATCCCCATCGGCCTCAGCTGCACTCTGCTAACGTTAGCATGCTAACACGGTGAACATGGCGTCATGTGTACAAACGGACATCTCACTCTGCTTTGTTTCTCGTCACAGTTTATTCATGCATCTCTCATCACAACTGGAAGTAGTTTCACATTCAGGAACAACAGGAACAGCAACAACGACAACAACAGATGCACCGTTGCCATAGTAACACCTCTTCATATACACACTGCCATGTCTGCACAGGATCACTGCGTATAGAAACAGTTCATGTCCTCCATTTTGGCTCCAGTGCATCTGTGAGGACATTTAAACAGAAACAGTTCAGCCTACAGGACCACAGCTGCCATGTTGGAGCTGAACCTGTACTACAGGGATGAAGAAGGACACAGGAAACCTCATGGTGACGACCAAGGAGACTCCAGTTGTTCCCTTTGTTCCCAGACTATATGCTAAGCTAACCAGCTGCTGCCTGGAGCTTTAATTTGAACACCTGTCTCTTGAAATATCAAACTATTCCTTTAAGGACACAAAAGTGTCTGTTCTCCAACATTCCTACTGTAGCAACAGCTGGGCTCCAACGTGACTGTACAGTGGCTGAACTGTGTGTGAGTACTACGGTCACTGATGTGAACACTGCCAGGATACAAAAACTGTAAAAAAAATACAAAATGATCATGGTATCAAATGAAGCCTTTACAAGCAAATACCGTTAAAAAAATGCCTTCAGAGGTCACAGAGCAGGGAGGGGAGGGGTCTAGGCTGAAAAAGGTTTTAGTCCTTTTAGTCAGGGTCAAAGGTCAAAGGGCATGGTAGATGTTGACCCTCTCCCACAGTGGATGTATTTATGGATGTGATACGGCACCATCACTCAGCCTTGCTGTTAGTGGACACTTGTGGTACTGCAAGCCCTGAACTAAAAATTCCCCGGCAGGTTAAACAAGCATTTTTCCCATAAACCTCACGTGAAGCCCCCCAGGGATCATCTGATTGTATGGATGAGTAAATCAGACATATGGGATTGTAATCAGAGTGCAGGGATTGGAACATGAAGGGACTGCGCACACCGATTGTTGGTGAGCTGTCCAGTCACTTTGCTGTAAAGTTAAAGGTCAGTTTAAAGATCAGAATCTTATCCTCAAAACGTAAAAATGTTGGTAAATCGTGTGTCTTCTTACTTTACAGGTGTGGCTGTTTATATATGCTGAGATCACGAAGCCTTCAGGTGCAGCCACAAAACCTCAAAGGTAGAAAACCTTTTTGGCCTCTGTGAGGAATTTACATAAAAATGGGAAGCATTTTGGAGTCCAGGCTCCAGCTCTTTTAATACATCCATGGTCAGAGCAGGGTGTACGTTCTTCTTTTGTGTTTTTGTGGGGATGTCAGTTTGTTAGATTTGTGGGGTGGAGTCAGCTGGTTTACATCCTGTAGGGGGTGTGGTGTTGGAGGGAATGCTACTTGCAGGCTACCACTGGACTTATTAGCACCATTTGATGATGTTTTCAAGTTCATGAATAGTCTTAGTGTTAAAAACTGTTAAATACATCTGAAATTAACTTTACCAATAAAGTAAAAAGTAAAAAGATATAGAGTCATGACAGGACTGATTAGGACAGAACACGTCAGACTGATGAATTTAAACCAGAACAATATGGATTTAAATTAGGAGTATTATCTCAGCGATACAGATTTAGCAGTTCAGACTGATGTAAGCTGAGAGTGATGCAGACCTGGAACAATTCCATCATTAAAGACCTTCAACTAGACGAGGACAGGAAATATGACCTAGTGTTAACTTTGACCTTAGAGTAATGACTGCAGTGACGTTAAGACAATATGAATTGAATTTACAATGAGTACAATGTGTTTATGGAAAGAATGGTGTTTAGATGAGGGCAGCTGGTAATAAAAACCTCTGGAAACATCTGGGAACAACCAGTTATACTACTACTACAGTGGAAACTGCTTATATTGATCAATTTGACCCGGACTGGCATGATTACTGCAGTTTCCACGGTACTACTACTACTACTACTACTACTACATCTTCATTTATCAGCGATCACCAAGACACAAAGAGAACATGATGAAGTGTTGCATTTTAGGACAGATGAGATGGAACGTTGTTGAGTACACATGTGTAAGGATTAGAGTACTTCAAATGACTGATTCCAAGAACTATACCAATAATATTCAGTACTAGTTAAAGTACCATTGTTGTAGGATATAGTACTAGTTGTTGGGTTGTAGTACCATTGTCGTAACATTCAGTACTACTCCAGTTGAAGGACAGTAGAAGTAGGATTTAGTGGCAGTTGTAGAGTTCTGTAGTATTTGTAGAGTTGTAGTACCATTTTTGCAAAGTTAAGTACTAGTTTTAGGGATTACCTCTAGCTGTAGGGTTGTTGTAGGTTTTAGTACTTGTTAAAGTACTACTGTAATAAGATTAAGTAGAATACATTCTACAGGATAAAGTACTAGTTGTAGGGTTGTAGTACCATTGTTGTAACATTCAGTACTGCTTCACCTGAACTATAGGTGTAGGATTTTTTGTTTTATACTAGTTGTTTTAGGCTTTAGTACATATTGGACAGTTTCTGTAGGGTTTGGTACTAGTAGTATTTGCTACTAGTTAATAGAAGTAAAAGTTATAGTAAGATTTAGTACTTTTATTTCATAACTAGTTGTTGAATTGTATGGTTAAGTACTAGTTGAAGTAACACTATTGTAGGATTCAGTACAGCTAGTTACTTTTATCAAACTATGTATTACTAGTTGCAGTGCTTAATACTAGCTGCAGTAGTAGTACTATTGTAAAGTTACAGGGTTTGTAAGGTTTTAACAGGGTTCAGCTCTACTTAAAGTACTACTATTATAAGATTTGTAGTGTTGTAGTAGGGTTTAATGTTAGCTTTGGGGTTGAGTAGGGTTAAGTACAAGTTAAAAGTACTACCATTGTAGGATGTGTAAGGTTGTAGTAGGGTGCAGTGTTAGATAAAGTACTATTGGTGTAGTACTAATTGTAAGGTTGTCTGTATTATGTATTAAAGGTGACATTGTTATGTTGGACAAAATCAAAGTGATGGTTTTATTCTTGTTTCAAGATAAGGAAGTAATGTTGGATCGTCCACCAGGTGGCGCCACAATCCTCTGAGTAGAGCGACGAGGTATGTGGTCATCAACCTGAGCTCCTGGGAAGAAGATTTGAGTCAGTGATGGTAATCACATTACATATTTTTCTATATGTTTTACTGCAGTACTCAGCTGCTGTATGTATAAACTGTCTGTGGTCTAAACTATGAAGTCTTTACCCAGAATGCAACTCGGAGTGAATCAGTTGTAGTTAATCCGATTATTGATCAGAATACTGTACATATGTGTGTATGCCCTGCATGTACAAATATTACCTGCCAGGGTGAATCCTGATTGGTGAAGGTTTCGGGAGCCGGTCTGGGTCTTTGGACAGGGGGGCCCCCTGGTGGTTGGAGTGGGCGGGACTGATTTAGTCATACTGATGACATCATGGACCGGACCATCATAGTTTCCACGGGGGACGCCACGAGCCTCAGCCATCTGAGATGGAGAGAAAACGTTTTTGATTGATCTGTTACCGATCAACTAGTGGTGGTTATCTGGTTAACCATTAAGATTAGTTCACTACGGTAAGCTGTTTCTTTTGTTAACCAGTTGTTTAGTTACCTTGCTGCGGGCTCTGATCCTCTTGTAGACAACGTCGGGGAAAGCCTTCCTGGGGACGAAGCGTCCTGAACCTTCAGTCACGTCGAGTTTTCCATCCTCCAGAACAACTCGACCGCCGCTGATCACCACCGACGCCACGCCTCGAAACTCCAAACCCTCTAAAATGTTCACCTCCACCGTCTGCACACAGACAGGCAGCACGGTGAAGATGGTGAGCTTATGATGATCAATGATGACTGTTGATTATGGATGAAGATCGATGTGTTGTTACCAGGTTGTGAGTCTTTGCAGAAACAGTTTGTGTCTCTTTTGGGTTCCAAACTACGATATCAGCATCTGAACCTACAGCGATCCGTCCTGAACACATTGAGGACAGATACATCACATATCTGAACAACATTAACTTCACAGCTGCAACTACTGCAGGGCGAATATAACTTCAGTTCAAGTTCAGTTCAGGTATGTCATTCTGAGTAAAAAGGACATAAATCACAGATGAAGTAAACCTGTCCTCCTTTATGCTCGTTCACCAGTAAATGCAGTGCAGTAACTGTGTCTTTATCTTTTCCAGGTGATACCTTTACGTGGGTAAATGTTGAAGAGTTTAGCAGCGTTGGTGCTTGTTACTGCAACAAACTCGTTCTCATCCATCTTCCCCGTGGACTGTAGAGACAGAATGACAAAAGTCTAATTAACGACATATGTAAGGTGGCGTCAGTAGGAAGAAGCTGCTCTATTTCACTAACAGTCTCCACTTGTGAAGTGAAGTGGGAACCTTCTGTCTGACAGCATCTGAAACAGCAAAGGGGGGCTGTTCTGTAATTCTCTGAACCTGAAATCAAACCCACTTCCCCCTGTGATTGCTCAGCTATGTGGAGGTCAGATAGTAGGTTGGCTTTTTTCCATCCTTCACAGAACTATTATGTGTAACACCTGAGGTCAACACTATGACTGTCCTCTGGGAGAGATGGTCTGAAAACACTCTGTTATCCACATTTGTACGATTAATGGTGTGGAGACGTCGTATCTTACCACAGCTCTGTCCCACACTACAGACATCCTCTCCTCGATCCCATTGGTTCCCTCTGGGATCAGTGTGAAGTCGTCTTTGCCGACAGCTTTCTGAGCGGTGGAGAAGGTGGCCTGAGCGCTGGACGTCACCTGGAGGTCTCCACTGTAAAAAAACACCCGTCAGGTTCACCTGAAGCACCTAGATTGTTGAGGTGGACGATGAGGCTACATTAATGCTAACCATGCTAACAGGGAGGTAGAGTCATACTAACCATGCTAATAGGGCGGTCAGGTACTGTGGAGTGGAAGGGTCAGGGTTTAGAGGAGGGCTCATGACAAAGGCAGCAGCTGTGGCCCAGTCTTTGGACCAATAGTGAGAGCCGTCAGTGGCCAGGCTGGCTGTGATTGGTTCCCCATATACCACCATACCTGAGGACAGAAACAGGAAGATGTTTAACCTATAACATCCCAGAATCCCCAGTGGAGGGTCGGTGCATCATAAAATCAGTGGGCCATGTTCAGAATATGACTTGTGGTCAGAAGATCATTGGTTCCTGTCATGGCGGTGACCTGAGAATCTTGAGGAAGTAATCAAGTTGAAGAAGGAGGCCTAACGGGCCGGGTTGGCCCAGGGTACCGACAGATACCGAGGGACAGATACCGAATGGCCAGAAGGACTGCAGTCCTGGTGGTCATCAAAACATGCTACAGCCATCAGACCAAAGGTGCCTTCCGAGCCCACTACCAGCAAGGCTCAGGTGTCGTGATACTCACGAACTCCTGGCTGCGAGCTGCTGTGTTAAGAGTTTTCTCAAGAGGGTCACTGATAGTAAAGCTCTGACCATTGTCTATGTTTTTGCACCAAAAAGCTTCTTGGAGTCTCTAAGTGGGGTACTGGAGAGGGCGCCGCCTGGATACTGCTGTTCCTGATGTTAAAGTTCATGTGGTCAACAACAGTGTCCAGGGAAACGCAGGGCATTGAGCCGGACTCTACACACTCTTAATTACATTTATAGTTAAATCAGAACCTAGTCTGGACTAAAGGGCATGATGAAGAACAGATGAGCATGACTTCACCTTTCTTCCTGGCTTTCGCTATGACATCAGCAGCAGATTTGCTCATCACCTTGGTAACATACAGGGGGCAGTTGGCCTGTTTGGCAATCGTGACGGCCCGATAAACCGCCTCCGTCTCCACCTGAAACACAGAATGACAACACGCACACGTCACCAATAACACAGAGCCATGACAACACAGGTGTGCTACAGGTATAATTACAAGTGTGTTACAGGTGTGTGTACCTCCTCAGGATGAGATAAAACATGGCCTTCAGGTCCAGTGATGCCGAGACAGAGAAGCTTCTTCTGTTCCTGAAACACAAACCAGTTTAAATCCGTTTAAAGTCACCGTCTGTCTGTCTGTGACTGTACTGAAAAATAGTCCGAACTATTACCTCATCAATGATGTCACCATTCTCAGCATGGACCTGTGCGATGGCTCCAAGTTCCCGGAGGACCCCGAACGCCTCGTACAGCTGAAACCATAAAAACAGCGAGCAGATTTAGTGAAATGAAGAGAAAACATTGACGTATAATAACTGTAACCACAGCAACAACAACAACAATAACAATAATAATTTAGCTGTAGCTCACCTGAGAGTCAGAGCTCTGGTATTTGTCTTTGTAGGCCATGAAGAACAGGAAGGAGTTCACACCTGAAACACAAATACAAACAGCAACTTAACATCCCATTGAACTTGAACACACGTTCAAAACACGTATTGTTTCCACCAACTGGCAGAGATGTTTCAGTGTTTGACAGTCGGGAAGAAGCATAAACCACCAACGGAACCACTGGTAAGTAACCATGGAGCTCTGGATGTGGATGACAACATCCACCATCCAACTTCAGTCAGACAACTTGAAATGTTTATTGTAGTAGCAGAACATAGAGTTTGGTGTCTAGTCTGCGACCTCGTCGCTCCCGACAGATATGATTAGCACATGTTATGGATCCTGGGGTGGAGGCAGCGCTGATGCAGGGCAGCAGATGGGATATTCTGCAGTTTAAATACACGTATGTTGCACAGCAGCAACTTATAACCAGCTCAGCTGTCCTAATGCAGGTCTGTAGCCGGTCTGTTCTAAATCATCCTGTTTGTCTCCCTGGCTCTGATTATTTTAAACATGATATATACGAGTGTCGTCAGGAAGCCATGCAGGTGTTGTTTATTCACAAAGTGCGATCAGCATCAATATGAATGTGTTCTGTAACTAAAAGGTGATTCCACGTGAGTTCTGGTTCCTGTTTGTCTCTTTGTGTCTTTAGTGATGATCAGTAAACCGTCTCTGACCTTTGTCTTTGGTGAGTATCTCCAGCTCCTCGTACAGTCCTTCATGCCAACGAGTGATGTCCAGGTGTAGCGAGAAGTCGCAACACGCCCTCTGCTCCGCCATCTCCCTCCACTGATCAAACGCTGACAGTAAACTAGTCCCAGGCTCCACCAGCACGTGGTCCACTGTAAATCAAAGCACCACTTATTACTACTGTTACTACTACTGTGCTCTGACTTAGTCTTATTGATGAATATTGGTATGTTATTGGGAACAATCTGACTGATGGTGGTGGTTCCTCCCGACACGGCGGCTCTGGTTCCCTGGTAGAAGTCGTCGGCCGGGTTCTGGCCTTTCTGCGGAGCCTGCAGGTTGGTGTTGGCATCGACTCCTCCAGGGATCACCAGCTGACCGTATGCATCCACCGTCTTCACGCCAGACGGGACCATCAGGTTCTCACCGATCTGCCTGATCAGGACACATGACAGGAAGTCATACCACAGATATACACGTAGCCCTGGATAAAACGTACTTACACTTTTTTTTTACACATTTGCTTCTTTAGAAACTGACCAGAACCTGCCGCAGGTGTCTGAGGTCGACCCAGAACACACCTGGAGGTCAGGAACTAAACAGTCAACAAGAAGTCTGAGTGCCGGTGAGACAGACAGATCATTATTAATAATCCATATTCTTATTCATATCAGTATATTTACTTGATGGTCCCGTCCTCGACGTAGATGTCAGCGTAGAACGACTGGTCGTCATTGACAATCTTTCCTCCTTTGATGATCAGACGGTCGCCCTGGACACAGACAGAGAGGATGCTGGGTAAAACAGGAGGTCAACAGTCTGGATATTAAAGAGCTGATATGATATAACCAAATGAAATGATTCACAGGAAGTCGTCTGACTTATTATATATATATATATATGTATTAAAATATCATACATGTTAATATATCGTCTGAGGAGTCGGATGTTGCTGCTTTGTCTCTTCACAGACAATAGAAACACAACAAGAGCTACTTTCAGCCACGCCCACGGTGATTGACAGGAAGTGTAAAATATTACTGCTTCCATTAAATCAAATGTTAAAACAAGGCGACGCTTAAATGTCCCACGTTTACTGAACATATCAGTTTTTAATCTTTGAATCTTTTTCTACATTTGGTTGTTTTTATTTCATTTCATTATTATTATTACATTATATTATTATTATTATATTATATTGTTGTATTATTATTATTATTATTATTATTATTATTATAGGCTACAATGAATTCATGTCTCATCACCTTCCCTTTAGAACTAAATGTTGGGTCTCTACATGTAGAGTCGGTCTGGACCTGCAAAGCGGACCGAGCCGAGCCGAGCCGAGCCGGGGCGGGTCTACAGCAGCTGCACCTGCAGGCTGGCCGCCCAGGTCGGGCTCGGTCCGGCTCGGCCTCGGTCTGGTTGTAACGGCAGGCGGAGCTGCGGCATCCTGCCTCACCGGCCCACCAGTGTCCCGGTACCCCCAGTGTGCCGGCTCGGACCGGCTCGGACCGGCTCGGCTCGGACCGGCTCGGTTTGATCTTACCGCGGGTCTCGCGCTGCTTTTCTTGGCCTGGAACGACATCCTGATCTGTGATCGGCTGATTGATCCACTCAGACACACACACACACACACACACACACACACACACACACACAGGCTGCTATTGTTGTTCCCGTTAGCGCTGACGTCACTCTGCCGACAACACGCACACACACACACACACACAGCTTCCGGTGTAGAGCTTCAAAATAAAGGTCCCGGAGAGGAACATTATGTGTCTAAGGTTACCGTCCAAATGTTTTGAACAATTCCGACTGCAACTAATAACTGAAGTTGAATAATTGTCTGACATCATCTCTGCTGTTCGATCCAAACAATAACACACTTTTAATAATTATGAAATAACCAGGAAATAAATCATTAACCTTAATCACACGTTCACTTCCGGGTCACAGCAAACTGCTTCGTTTCATTGTACTTTATTTTGAAAAGAGATTTATGTGCTGGATGCTGATTGGTCATTGATTCCTTTATTGATGTAATTATTGATTGATGATGTATTATAAAAAATATTTCTCTTCACATACAACAATGTAAATACTTCATTTCAAATAAAAATCATGCATTCAAAATATTACTCGAGTAGAAGTACAGTTACCAGCAAAATATACTTTAAGTACTCTTGTGCAGATTAATATTGGGTTCTTGTTATTGTTACTTTAACGTATTCCTTGCAGCAGGTAAAGGTGCAGTACAAAGCTTATGAGTAACCTTTGGTGCCAGTTTCAGACTCAACCAATCAGGCCACAGAATTTCATCTGATGCCTTCGTTACCCACAATGCACCTGGGTGGGACACTGGGATGTGTTATGCTACTAGCGGCTACAGAAAAACAACAGAATAACTAACCAAACACATGACTGCTTCAGTATTAATAATCAATAATCTATAATCGAATCACTCTATATATTGACTACTGTCCTTCACTAAGCTCACTGTGTGTTTATCACAGTAACCATGACGACCAAGGTTCCCTCACCTGAACTCCTTAGAACCTTGTAGATGGAACAACTGATTATGTCATATAAAATAATATTCCAGTTTCAGTTACTTTAAGTACATTCTGCTGATATTACTGAGGTAGTATTTTGAATACAGGACATTGTAACGCAGTATGTTTACACTGTAGCATTCTGTCTGTATCAGCGTTATTTAAGCAGGAAGTCCCGGCAGCATTAGACACAAAGACCTGAGGACGTTGGACATATTGAGAAGTGGATTTGAAAACAGACGACACAAACTGTTCTGCATCTGAATAAGTGATACTTTTAAATGTTTCAATCCTTCTTTTAATTTCTAAAACATCCAGAAATCAGTCACAAGCTTAATGGAAACTTTGCTGAGCTGAATTCCAGCACAAAGAATAAAAAGGATAATAAAGTAAGTTATTATAACCTCTCTCTTGCCGTAGTTTTCCCGGGTGTGTCCAGAGAGAAACACCACTGTCTGTCCTCCTCTTGCTGCATCTCCTCCATCAGCACCGTCGCTCCGACTTCGAGTGGATCGGCGTCGCTGCGTCTGCGGACTGAACGACTCAAAGTTCAAGGTTTTGTTCTCAAAAGCTCCTTCGACGCTGCAGAACATCCCTCCATACTTCATCCGAGGACGAGGAGAGTCTGAACCCAGCCGGGAGAGAAGAGAGGAGCAGTCGTCGTCCTGAGAACATCTACTGTGAGACATCATGGACAGATCTGATCTGAGACTAGAGGAGGAGATGAAGGAGAGGAGGAGGAGGGTTGGATGAAGACCTCAGGCGATAAATGAGCAAACTAGAAGAAGGAGGAGGAGAGCAAAAAGGAGGCCATGGAGGAGGGGAGCAACTGTGACCTCAAACTGAGACTGAGGAGAAAGAAGGGACAAGCTGTGAGAGGACGAGGTGGTTAAAATGATACCAAACACAAATCTTCAACCAATCACATTCTCACAAGAGGTTGTCAGTTTGAATCCTTGTTGAGTCCTTTCTGAACAAACTGTTGCAGGAACTGTTGAAACTCAGGAACAGAAAGTCTCCATCACATCTGGAGAACAGAACAGACATTATTTAGACGAGGAAAAGTTCAATCTAAAAGTCTGGTAAAGGTGATTTTCCACCTCAGTGTGTCTCCTGGTTTTTGGGTCGGAGCTGAAGGTGACATCGATTGGTTGATGTGGAGAAAGAAGGGAGCTGACCGGACCTCTGCAGCCTGCTGCTCAGCTCTGCTGCAGGCTACATTAGCTGCTGACTAGCATAACACACCTCAATCTACCATTCAGCTGTCAGAGGAAGAGTTGAATTGTGGGTAATGTGCCAGGTTTTGACCAGGAAGAAGAATGTGTGGAATTCGCTGCAGTGATTTCAATGTGAGTTCCAGGATTTACATGATGAATCTGTGGAGGACTTTTGAGTCGTATATGTTTCTAAATGTCCACTTTGACTGACAGAGTGTGGAGCCCTGTGATTGGCTGTTTGGTAGTGACATGCATCTTGCTTGTTCGGTTTTGGACTTTTTGTCAGACAAGCAGATCTTTTGTTCTGATGATTCAACAGTTTGATGTTGATCACAAACTGTCAGTCAGCAGCACTGAACCTACAGGAACCTCAGCCCTAAGACGGTTCTGTTGATTCGTCATTAGGTATTTATTGACTGAAGAACGTCCTGGTGTTCAGAGCAAAGTCTGACATCATCATGTGACAACACAGCGAACGAACGGGGCCAATGTTTCACTCCAATGAACACAAAGAGACTCACAGAGACTGACAGGAAACACACACAGGTCACTGCTCATTACTGCTGATGCTCTGCAGCTCAGAAGACGCTGTAGTCTGAACTGGATTCTTTGCCTGTCACATTCACTTTAACTAATCACACACTCACACTCAGTGGGCCGTAACAAGGTCCATCTCCATGTTAACGTGAAGCTCTCAGGTTTCAAACTGAAAAGTCACTTCCTGTCTGACAGAATCTAATTGTATATACTCTGTACACAGTATTATGCATACACAGTACACACGATCCACTGTATGTGTGTGGCAGTGTGTGAACACCTGCAGCATACAGAAAGACGGGATCAAGCAGAGTCTGAAGGACGAAATAAGAAAACCAACACAGTTTTGTCTTCAGTCTCATTTTAATCTGTTATCACGTCAAACTGCAGACTCTTCAGATGCTGAATTCAGACTCACAGCAGAGATAGAAAAATATCATCTGGAATAATAAAAGTACAACAGCAGGATCCAGTTTTTAAAACATGAATGGATTCATTGTGTTGATTCTGTCCGGAACCTGCTTCAGTTATACACCGAGGACGCTGCAGGACCAACAGAAGATCAGTCACACGGTTCATTCAACTCTGTCAAAGAGCATCAAACGTGAAGTTAAGAAGAAAAACTAAAGGAATTTGATATCGAAATGACAGACTGGTCACAAAATGAAACTGAAGATGGAAAGTGAGACATGCAACAAAAGTTTAAACTGTAAAGGAAAAATAAAATCATCAATATGGTTTGAAAATGAACCAAATGACAAAATACAAGGTCATTGCTTACAGTTTCACTTTCCATTTTCAGATTTCCATTTCATTTTTTCAGATAGTCATTTCAATATCAAATGTCATTTCTAGTAACAGAGTAAAGTGGCCGATGCATAAATTCATATAATAATAATAAATAAATATAATATTATGTTGTGTGTATGTAATATGTTTGTTTTGTGAAACGATCCTCCATTATTCAGTTGGGTCTGAAGAACTGACGTTGTACTTTACTGTGAAATCTCATCCCATTATAATCTGGTCCAGAGACTGGATCACATCTAAACTCTGCAGCAGGCTAATTTATTGACTCTGTTTCAGACTTCTCTCTTCATGCTTTGTTTCATCAGATCAGAACATTTAGTTTCTTGTAACAGTTCAGTTGTTCAGTTTTATGCAGCTCTGACCTCCATCAGACCTCCTGATGTCAGGAAGTCGCGTGTCCATCAGGTTTTGGTCCCAGGATGATTCAAACTATATGAAGGTTACACACTGTAACCTTAGATCCATGAGTGGAGTCTGCAGGCGGGGCAGCCAATCAGAACAAACTGTGTGAACTCACCAAGGTAACTTAGCAACCACTCTACTGTAGATCATTGATCTGCCTCTGTCACTGCAGCTTCATTAACCCACAAACAGGTTAGTTAACTGTAACATCCAGCTGAGTTAAATGTGTAAATTCAGCTAATTTAGCTAGCAATGTTTAAAATCAGCTAGCTGAGCTAGACCTGTATGAAGCCTAGCACCTCTTTGGTCCAGGGGGCCTGAGGCCAGAATGTGTGTTTATCAGCTAACAGGAAGCTGGTTAGGATGTTGCCGGTTGTGGTTTTCACTTGGTTGAAACACAATGTTCATCTGCTGCCATGGAAAATATCCTTGTCATCTATGAGGTGTGATGGTACCATTCCAGAGTCAGCTGACAGCTGGGCTCTGCTCTGATTGGCTGACAATAGCCAGAGGCAGGACAGTGGCACAGTGAAGCCAACGTGCCTAATCAGTAAGCTGCTGGTTCCAAACCCTGAATCCTTCTGAAACCTCCTGCCGCATGGTCTGATCCAGACTGAGCCGACCCTGCTGAGTGTTCAGCTGCTGGATTCTGGAGGCCTGGAGACACTTAAACACAGACTGGAACATTAACACCTTTAATGTAACGTGAACCCTGTATACCTGGGGTCAACGCTGTACACCTGAAGTGAACTCACTAAATACCTTAAGCCCAGCAGTTCCCCTGTTGCCTAGCAATAAAATGAGTTGGCCAAATGTAAACCGTGTTTCCCTTTTTGCCCAGCAGTAAATCATGTTGCTGTGACTCACCAGGTGCTGTTAGGACCAGAGGATGAAGGCCAAAGAGAAGAATAGAAACAGAAATAGAAACTAAAAGAAAAAGAAGAAAACAGTGGTTAGTCAGTTGAAAGTCATAGAAAGCAGATTATTTACATACCACTAGCTTTCAATTTGACATGTGTTACCGTGGTGATGGAACATGCTGTTGAAAGCTGGACTGGACTATTAGTTTAGTGGTAGTTTAGTAGCAATACCTTCTCCTCTAGCTCTTTAATCTGTCGTTTCTGTGCTTCTATACTTTCCTCCAGCTCCTTGTTCCTCTGTCAAACACACAAACATCATGTCAATTACACTGTCAGGTAAAGGTTCATCTATCAGGCTTACCTGTTGTTTAATGGACCTTTTTAAATGTTTACCTGGTGGCTGAAAGGTTACCTGTTGTTGGAGGATTTACCTGTTGTGTGAGCTGCAGAAGTTCCATCCTCTCTCTGAGGATCTGGGCGTCTCTCTCTCGCAGCTCAAACATCACACTTCGTTTCCATTGGTCCATTGCTCTCTTAAGCCCCTCCCTTTCATCCTCCGTCAATGTTTCAGACAGACGACCTTCCTCCATTTTTAATCCCTCCATCCTAGAGTCGTCCTCCTGTTGCAGAGCCTCAAACAACATGGCCTCCAGCTCCAAGATCCTCTGCATTAAGGACAGACATTTTAAAATAAGAAAATATTTTGTCTGCTCATTAAAGTCTGGGGAAAACCCAGTGCACCTGGGCCACCATCTTGAAAAGGGAACAAAGAACCATAATATTATTATCCCATTGATAATTTAGTTTGTACTTCTGTGCTTGTTCAATTGTGCTTTATTGCAAAAGCGATTTTCAAACATTGTCTATCGCGGTGTCACATTTCACAAACAGTTGTTCCTCATAAATTGTAGATCAATTTGTGACTCTTATGGGGCTCTCGTAGGTTGAATGAAATATGGATGAAAAAGGCCCCCAGTCAGGAAAGATGTCAAACTGGTTCCTTCAGTGTGTCTTTGGGCCAAGTCACAGCAGTAATAAAAGCCATATAATCACCTGATCTGACAGAGTGTCAGGGAGACAGAATTATCAGGTAGTCTGATCCCAGCGTCAGGCTGTCTGTTGTTGAGCCTCATGGGAGGTCTCCTGAGATGGATGGATGTATGTATGTATGTATCTTTAGTGAACACGTTTTTAAAAATCATCATTACAACTTGCTTGTGGTGTTTTGTTGTTTTGGCTGCTCACACTGACCTTGTGAGCTTTATCCATCGACTGCTTCCTGTAGTCCAACTCTTCATCCAGGTAACCTTTCTGTTTACTGAACAGATCCTAGAAAACACAGAGGTCAGACGTCAGGATCTGCTGCCGTCACACTTACTGGGACTCAAACCAGCAACCTCCGGTTTCCCTCTCCTTGCTGCAAGTGGAAAATTAGTGTGAAGTTAAACTTTTCAGAACACTGTTGCTACGAGGAGTTCTCAAGGATTAGAGGTCAAGATGATCCCCCATAACACTATCTAATAAAAAGGCATAAAAAGCCCCCAAAAATTATAATAAAAAGAAAAGATGCACTGAGCTCCTCTCTCCTCTTCTCCCATGAATGCTTGTTACTAGCGCGACTGCTTCGCTTTTGCGAGTGTTTCTGCCTCCAGAGCTGTAGAGTCTGGATCTGTGGAGTCTGGATCTGTAGAGTCTGGATCTGTAGAGTCTGGAGCTGTAGAGTCTGGAGCTGCTCTGTATGAATGAATGCCCTGAGATAACTTATGATATAGTGCTATATAAATAAAACGGACCTGAATTGAACGGCAAAACCTGATATTGCTGTGTGGTCATTTATAAAATGGCAAAATATAACAGTTTCCACTTTCCACATTTGTAGGTGTGAAAACAAGATGGCAGCACTTCTAGACAACACACCAAAAACATCTTCCCATCTTTATCTGACATTACATGTGATCTGTATTTGATATCCTACCTGGATCAATTAATACTCATCATTTATGAAGATGTAAATACAACTAGCTGAGACCAGGCCTCAACAGATGTAAATAACATCTGTACAGCTTGACCCCATTCTTCAGAAAACCAACCACCCAGCAAGCTGTGGGGTATCTACCCCATAATGTTCACCTGCCTGCCATCAGTCATCAGCCACCTGTTATCTGCCCCGGCTCTGCATCCATTCCTTTGTCAGATGGTTTTGTCTACGTTCCGTGACCAGACGTACCTGACTCTCCCCGGTTACTGCTACACCTCTGCTCATCGTACCCCCGGAAGATTCTTGTCAGCCTGCCTGCTTCTGTCCGCCTCGGTCACGGCGGACCTCGTTCCCCTTCCCGGCTCGATCCTCATCAAAACCAGCTTCATTAATAAAATTGGTAAACTGTACCTGCTGCTCTGCTGTCTGTATCTGCGCCTGGGTCCTCCCGTCCCCACCTCACAACTCTGCCACTTCCTGTTAGCATACACTGCCAAGCTAAAGCTACATGTAGCAGCAGTAACAGGCCAGTGAATGACACCTGTCCATGCATTGCTTCCCTTCACCTGAGATGTGCCTTGGTATCGAGAGAACGAGAATACTTAAAATTCAATTCAATTCAGTTTTATATATATATATATATATATATATATCGCTACGTCAAAACAGAGTTATCTCATAGCACTTGTTCATATAGAGCAAGTCTAGACCAACTCTATATGTATAGACCCAATATTTCCACCAGGAGCAGCACTAGGAGACAGTGGCAAGGAAACACTGCCTTTAACAGGCAGAAACCTCAAGCAGGACCAGAACCAGAACCAGAACCAGAACCAGGCTCTGGGTGGGCGTCATCTGCCTCGACCGGTTGGGTAGAGAGAGAAGAGGCAGAGTGAGAGCAGGATGACAGAGAACACACAGCAGCTCAGTACAATTCCACATACAGATGTAAAGCAACGGCAGCTACAATGTTACTGATGTTAAAACAATCAACCAACAGTATCAGCAGCCGTCTAGCCAGAGCAAGCGGCTGCAGGCGGTCAGCGTCCACATGACCAGACTCCACAGATCCAGAGGCAGAAACACTCGCAGACAACAGCAGCAGAGAGAGCGAGCGAGAGATGCAGTTGAATTGTAATGAGCATTAATGAGTGTAATAAAAAATGTGAACAGCTGGAGAGAGAGAGGAGCTCAGTAATGACATGGTGTAAATG
Source organism: Gadopsis marmoratus (assembly GCA_036023855.1). Lineage (NCBI taxonomy): Eukaryota > Metazoa > Chordata > Actinopteri > Centrarchiformes > Percichthyidae > Gadopsis > Gadopsis marmoratus. The sequence goes on from JAVQJF010112066.1 coordinate 18,381, forward strand.
TAAAACCCTGTGGATCATGTGGGACTTTTTCTATAAAGCACATGAGGTCCATATACGTTATGAATAACTATATAATGCATTTATAACGATGATTGTTATATACTGTGATATGTGTTGTAGTTATGTTCCTTATTTCTCGGATGTGTCCCTGTATAGGCATGAACCAAGGGCTGAAGGCACAGAGTGAAAGACAGGGGGATGTGTAAGATCTGGAGACAGAGAAAAGTGAGACAAGAGGGACGTGAAGTTAGAGGCAGATGTTGTTTTGACTAAATTGTTCGCCACAACAGCAGATTATGGGGGAAAGTGTGATGGAATGGAGGAGTGAAATTGGGCCAGGTCACCTTGACCTTTCGCTAGATGTAATAAATTGACTAGGAGGTGAGTTAGGGAAGGAAGGGCAAGCTGAGAAAGGTGGAGACTAGGTTTAGAGGTATACAACCCGCCATTTGAGGGAGTTTCCTTAGGTTCATTCCATATTTCTGCAGAAATATCTGATGTTCACATGCATACAATCTTTTTGTAATAAAACTTATAAAATCGAAACAGAAGCGACTCCAAATTTTCCTTCGACTGAAAATCCACCACAATCACATTAGATTATTCAGATACAGATTACATGTTAATACCAGGTGGAGATGAAACCATCGGGAGGTTTTTTTTTGTTTACCTTCTCGCACTCAATGTCCAACATCTTCTGCTGCAGAGCTGACTTTGTGATTTCAATGGACTCCAACCACTGATAAGACAGACAGGTAGATGGACAAAAGGTTAGATATGGTGGCAGCAGAAAGTGGCATCACTCATGTTCCATCCTCAGCCAGGGATTTCATATAAACAGCAGAGGTTTTACTCAGGTGGACAAACAGGAAAACATCCATCTTTATCAACAGAATCCCTCTGAAGTTCTGCGCAGGTTAAATTCAGTTTCCATCCTGAAGAGATTTTCATTCTGTTTTCTAATCTAAAGGTATGTAAATAGACATACACAGGTGTTTAATGAGCCGTAGAAAACAAGTGAAATAAGTCTATTAAAAGTAAAAAAAAATGGCTTGAGTTTGTCAGTTTGAACTAAACAGGGATAAAATCTTTATTAGTATGTATTTCCCTGGTGGTTTATGTTTCTGTAGCAACAGAGACAAAAAAGATGCAGAACATCAGAACATGGCCAGGTAAGTTAAACAAAAGTCATGAAATCGACTAAAAACAGAGACAGACAATAGCTGAGTCAAGGAATCCAACCGGGCGAGGCAGATGACTGCCCCCCCAGATCCTGCTCCAGGTTTTCCACTGTCTCCTAGTGCTGCTCATAGTGGGAATGTTGGGTCTCTGTACACAAAGAGTCGGTCTAGACCTGCTCTACATGAGTGCAATGATATAACTTTGATATGGTGTATAAATTACCTGTAAATTACTGGCTGTATAAATAAAATTGAATTGAATGGAAGGAGGCAATATAAACTCACATGGTCATGTGTTTCACTAGTTCATATACAAGTTACAAACTATTATACCAGCCTCTAAATTCTCATTAATGGAATGATGGCGGTGAACAAACTCGTCCTGCTGCAGAACCTGCAGAGGGTCCAAGGTCAGCAAAGGTTGTGAGCTACTGTCAACACGCATACGTATGTATGTTCAGGAGTGTTTGTTACCTTCTCTGCCAGAGTGAGCACCGTCCTGGCATGGATCACCACCACCTGCTCCTCATTGGACAGATTCTGCAGGGAAACATGAAAACAACAACACGTCACCTACATGTCAACACATAAACAACTGGCCAACGTGACGTCAACAAAATTTCAACATGTGCCAACTACACGACAACAAGACGTCAACAAGACGTCAACCACATGTCAACATGTCAGTTGGAAGTTTGGAGCTGGTTTTATGTTTATTTTGAGTTCTGAGATCAAAAATCTGTCCGATTTAGTCCGTCATGTTTTTAGTCATCTGTCAATAATGAGACAGTCAACAGGTTATCGGGGTGTTAGGGTTTCACCAGATGAGATGACAAGCGGTGACACACGTGAATTTTAGAACTTAAAACATTTAGACCTTTAGAACAAGATGTACACTTTAAACACATACATGTACAGAATAAATTCAACATACACTTACGGCGTTATCTCCCAGAATGTCCAGCTTCTTCATCAACTCACTGATCACAATCTCCTGAGGAACAAAAATAATAGTAAACGTCGAAAACAAAGACTTGATCTGGTATTACACAGGTGTTTACAGGTGTTTACAGGTGTACACAGGTGTACTCAGGTGTTTACAGGTGTACTCAGGTGTTTACAGGTGTTTACAGGTGTACTCAGGTGTTTACAGGTGTACTCAGGTGTTTACAGGTGTTTACAGTGTACTCAGGTGTTTACAGGTGATTACAGGTGTACTCAGGTGTTTACAGGTGTGTACAGTGTACTCAGGTGTGTACAG
>JAVQJF010112071.1:0-27212 GCA_036023855.1 Gadopsis marmoratus
ATATATATATATATATATATATATATATGAAGTTCAGTTACACAGATTTGTGTCTTTGTGTTATTGTGAAATAACAGATCATTTGACCTCTTTGGGATATTTAATTGAAACCATCTGAAAAGTTGCTCGGATATGTGAAATGGACAAGGGACCCCAATTACACTGCTTTTTTGGGTCACAACTTCTTACTAAATACTTTTAAACAAGATATTTCCCTCTGAAAATGAGTGCAGTATAAAAGTATAAAGTAGCATAAAATGGATTTTCCACCACTTTGCATGAAGTGGCCTTCTACTGCCACACCCCCTTGTAACTGTCAGTTATATCATGCTTCCATGTTCTTTTCACTGTACCTCTGTGTCACCAGCAGTAGCTACACTGCTTCCCTGCTAACCATACTAAGGCACACACACTTCCTCACACTGTTTTGAGGAAACAGTCTGTGTAATCTTGTTATCGAAGTACTACAGTGCAGTAAGGTGTGTTCTTTGTTTGTGCCGCTGCCCAGCAGACCAGAATCGGTGGAGGCCAGCCCTGTGGTGGTGGAAAAATCCAGCTACCCACACCAGATCTACAGCAGCAGTTCTCACCATTCCCACAGTTACATTGGCCTGCCTTACGCTGTGAGTACACTCGCACCCTGCTACAAATAACCTACATACCTTGAGCCCCTCCCCCTCTGTTAATCATTAAGTAGCTCTCATTTAGGCCGAAATAGAACATTGACCTGTAATGGACTGACTTCTTCCTCAATCTCTTTCGTGATATGTGTGTTCAATGAGTTGATCAGTTGAATGACAGAAAATGAATCGACCACTATTTTGATAATCGTTTGTCATTGTTTAAGCCTACATGCCAAACATTTGACAGTCCCAGCTTCTCAAATGTGAGAATTTGTTGCTTTTTCTTGTCTTACACTATACAGATGTTAATGTTGTTGAGGCCGATGTTGGGACAAAACAAGACATTTGGTGACATTTTTTATGTGGGAAATTATGATGGAATTTTTTCTTATGTATTGGAAGATTAATCAATAGTGGTTAGCAACCCTAAAGGTTGTCCTTTTTCACATGCTTTATTTAAATGCCATCACCTGGGAATAAGTAATCTATATTTCTTTAATACTTTTGAGTTTTCTTTAGCTGGTCCTTATCCTCACGCTGCACATTTTGGTGATTTTGCTTTGTGAATTATCACTATACCTCTACACCACTTGACCCCTATCTTCCATCCTTCCATCAGGATCATAACTATGGGGCGCGGCCCCCACCTACACCACCAGCCTCCCCTCCCCCCTCCATGTTGATCCGACAAGGAGAAGGGGGGTTGTTTGTTCCAGGGGGCCAGGACGAAGCATCCAGGGGCACCACTCTCAGCACCTCAGAGGATGGCAGCTACGGGGCTGACATCACCCGCTGCATCTGTGGCTTCACCCACGATGACGGCTACATGATCTGTTGTGACAAGTGCAGGTAAGAGCCTAGTTTGACACTTCGTTTCCCAGATCTTTTTTTTATGATTAATTAGTTGATGACTCAGGCCTCTGTTCCTCCTGTGACACAAAGTTGTCGTTAACATTGAAGTAGCTTCAGCTATTTAAAAGTTTATTCTTTTTCTTTGATGTTATTTTTTTATTTTCCCCCAGTGCCTGGCAGCATATAGACTGCATGGGCATTGACAGGCAGAACATTCCTGAGACCTACCTGTGTGAACGCTGCCAACCACGACACCTGGATAGAGAGAGGGCCATCCTGCTGCAGACCAGGAAACGAGAATGTTTGTCTGGTAAGCAAGACTACACAGATGGATATACAGGCTAGTCTTCTTAAAGATTATTATTTTACTTGACCTTTGAACATTTCAATAAACCTACAGTATATTGACAGAGTTGCATAGAATGTGAAGAGTGGGTTGTTATTTTGAGAGCTGCATTCCCCAGTGCAATATATGTGATGTTAGACGTTTTCTATGAGAGCCAATATATCTATCTTTCAATTCCGCTTTTACTGGCCTCCTTGCTGCAGTAAATGGCCAGCTTGTTAGTGAACAGAGGAGGTTGTAGGCGGTGTCAGGGTGCAGCCTCCTCCCCCTGCAGGCCAGGCAAAAATCACTCACCCTGAGCCTGGGACACACTGACACCTGCTGGACAAACATTTTATAATCTGTGCTGTAACATGCCTCATCTTGCATTAATGTAATTTGGTGAGGTCTTTTTTTTTTTTTTTTTTTGCCTGCTTTTGATATCTTTGTTCAGTACTCCCTCCTGTTAATCAATATGTATTTGTTTGCTTATTCAGATGGGGACACTAGTGCCACAGAAAGTGGAGATGAGGTGCCGCTAGAGCTCTACTCCACCTTCCAACACACGCCTACCACCATCACCCTGACCACTGGGCGCCTTGGCAATAAGCAGGCGGATAAGAAACGTAAAAAGAGTGGCGATAAAGACCCTCCAGCATCCTCTGCACGAGCTAAGAAGGTCAGCTTTGAATAACTAATTTATAATATAACCGGACAAAGCACATTATGTATTATATACTTAATCTCAGTTTCTTCACTTCTCTGGCAGGCCTTCCGAGAGGGGTCCAGAAAGTCCTCCAGAGTAAAGGTGAACTCACCGACGTAACACACAACCACTGTGTACAGAGTCCTGTCAAAACCTGAACCATGTGTACCAACAACTGTACTTTTTTTGTTCGCTCAGGGTGCAGCTCCAGAACAGGAGCCAACAGAGCACCTGTCTCTGTGGGAGAACAAGATCAAGACGTGGATGGAGCGTTACGAGGAGGCCAGCACCAATCAGTACAGTGAGGACGTCCAGGTCCTTTTGCGTGTTAAGGAGCAAGGCGACGGCAAGAGCCTGGCATACAACACGCATCCTGCCTCTTTCAAACCTCCTGTGGAGGTATTAACCTCTTTTACCTGTTACAGTCTGTACAGTAAAGTCAGATGTCCGCACTCAGCCACCCTTAAAATCTGTTGTGAACAGGACATGCACACCTTGCATGACAACTTCCTGTACCAATGCATGTAGCCACTACTGTACTAGCTATCTCTTAGGGTTTTAGTGTAATTTAATGTGTGGGCTGTCCAGTATCTGCACTCATGTCTGACACTCTCTCTCTTCCAGAGTCAAGTTCAGAAGAACAAGAAGATCCTCAAGGCGGTGAGAGACTTGGCCCCAGACTCCCTCATCATTGAGTACAGGGGAAAGTTTATGCTTCGACAGCAGTTTGAGGCCAACGGATACTTCTTCAAGAGGTCAGGATGCTAGTCACTCATCAAAAGTATTTCTCCTTGGATTTGTTTCTTATGAATGTAAATTGAATATTGCTGCAGTTTTTTCATGCAGGTCAAACAAATTAACCAATATTAAGGGCTCTGGGAACTTCGGACGGATAGCTGTGAAGTGTAGTTCACTACATTGTTTTATTTTTATGTGAATTAACACTCTTGCTTCTATTTTTAGGCCATACCCATTTGTGTTATTTTATTCTAAATTTGACGGACTGGAGATGTGTGTGGACGCTCGTAGCTTTGGCAACGAAGCGCGCTTCATCCGTCGCTCCTGCACCCCTAATTCTGAAGTAAGTAAACAACCCAAAAGAACTGAAGGAAAAAATGAATCTTACCTATTTTAATTAAGTTAGCCCGTATGCATCGTTATAATATTGTATTACTCTCTGTATTCTCAACCATCCATACTCCTCTCTAATGTTTTGTTTAACCTCCCTCAGGTGCGGCACGTCATTGAAGATGGCATGCTGCATTTATACATCTACTCATTGAGGCCTATCACTAAGGGCACAGAGATCACCATTGGTTTTGATTTTGACTATGGCAGCTGGTGAGTTAGTATATAATAAACATGGACCACAGCCTCAAAGCAAGGTGCTTTTGCCTTCTAACTTCATATTTTGCTTTTTCTTTCCTCCTTTCTTTTCTCTTGTCTGAATGTTTGTAGTAAATACAAGGTGGACTGTGCCTGTGTAAAGGGGAACCAGGAGTGCCCGGTTCTCAAGCACAACCTAGAGCCCACAGAGAACCTGGGCTCTGGAGGCCGGCGCCGGGGTAGTCGCAAGGACAAGGAGACAGTCCGGGATGACCAGGGCCAGAACCAGAACATGGGTTTGGACGGTGAGGGGAAGGGCAAGAGTGTAGGCGACTGCAAACAGAGAAAACTCTCTCCTCTCCGCCTCTCCATCTCAAACAACCAGGCAAGATTACACTTTCATGAACATCACATTAAATGCACCCAGTCTCGACCTTCTTTAACACTTTACTGCTCATGTGTTACATGTTTAGTCCTTATTTTTAGTTGATATATACATTTACTCTGGTCCATGCATGCAATTTTGTTTGATCTTTGTGAAATGTTCCATGCATGTGTTTCTCATTGTAGTCACTCTTTGTTATTACACGTCCTCTTTAGTTCCCTCTTTTTCCCATCATCCCATTTATGCATTCACCTTTTCTCCCCCCACGGTTCAGATTTTACCGTCATTGCACAAGACACTTTTGTGCCACTTGTCTGGCAGGGATGTGTTGCAGGGTATTTACCTTTAGTGCAGGTGTACATGTTTAACACAGTTCGAACTTAGTGTTTCTCTTGGAGCAACTGAAGTTTGAAGTCTTCTCTGTCATCCATTCCTGAAAAGCCATTTTCTCTTTCCGTGACCAAGGCAAATTGTTATAAATTGGGTTAATTCAGGAATTTGAATTCAGAGAAATGTTATTTGGGTATTTGCAAATCTGGTGCTCGAAAGAAGCCAGTCCCAGGTTAACATAACTAAAGGTGTATGAGGTGAGACTGTGGTTTAAACATCCAGATAAGTAAAAGCATTTTGCAGAGTTGTCACAGTTGTAAAGAAGAAAGATGAGATGAGATGTCCCAACAAAGGAGATAAAATGTCTAAAGTCATTGCTATTACAACCATATGCTCACAATGAAGGCAGGGCACACAGTATGGCAGCTGCTAAACCGTTCATTTTGTAAGAGGGCGCTGATACAGCTTGGAGAGTACTCAGAGTGGACCAGTTACTATGAGGTGCAGATTCATCAACCATCATTTAGACCAAAGTGTGTTTTGAGCAGCTGTGTTTTGTGCACGGACTGACCACTAAAATCAAACAGTTACTTACTTCCCTCGTATATTTCAGAGTATCCCCCCCCCCCGCCCCTCCCTCTCCCCCCCTCTCCTCCACTATCACCTGTCTCCCTCTAGTCTGTAGACAGACTGACTGATCAGCCATGATAAAGCGCCATACCCCGCTCTCCCCTCCTCTTACAGGATCCTGAGTTATATGAGGATCTAGAAGACAAAACCTCCGTTAGCAATGAAGTAGAGATGGAGTCAGAGGAGCAGATTGCAGAGAGGAGGAGGAAGATGGTAAGTGTGCCAAGCTAGGGGCTACAGCTTTTGTCTTTTCTTTTCTTTTCTTTTTTTATGCCATGCAGCCACCCAACAGAAAAAGCAAAAAATAAAACTGCCCCTTGTTGCTCTGGTTGTGGACTTAACTATTTGTCTGCTAAGGGGCTTGGATAGGACCAGCTGTCCTCTACCTCCCTTCCATAAAACTACCTTCCTCTTCATCACTCAACTACTGCTAATGCTCCCAACACTGTCGATGCTCCTGTTGCTGTTTTGTTCAGTCCCATGTTTTTCTTCTCCCTTTTTCAGCTTTGACTTCTCGCTTCTTCGTAGTACTGAAGCTTTTTGCTTGTCTGTTGATCCGCAGTGACATTTATTTTTCCCCATTTGTTTTTTTTTTTCTCCAGCATACGTGAAAATTAATAGGCCTCAGGTGCCACATGCCCCATTGCAACACCAGCAGCTGCTGTCAGTGGGATCAAACCAGTATTTTGTGTCATGACGCAAGCTCAAACTGTCCCCCAGCGTGCATTATAGTTTTGAGTATAGCTCTCCTCTCACCTTCATTGTAGCTAGGAGTTTGAAATGGCCAATTACTGGTTCAACCACTCTTGCAAAACAGCCTTATGTCCCTGGGAGATGGGATCAAACACACACATACACACAGGCAAGCATGGTACGCTACACACTGACACACACACACACACTGGAAATTACCCTGCAGTCAGCTTCATTTCACACAGTGGACCCAAGGTGCAAAGTGCTGACTCATCATTGGCCAGCATACAGGTCTACTAATCGGCCTGAGAGGGATAGATAGTTGACGAGAGGAAGGGGTGGGCAGAGTGGAGAGAGGAGGTGCTGCAGAGGGTAGACCCTTGTTGCCAGGGCCATATTGACTTTGGGATATCCAATAGGCTGCTTTCTATGGAATGTGGCCCAGGAGAGAGCTCTGCTGCTAGGGCAAAAGACGTGTGCGTTCACAATCTGATGATCACAAGCTTAGTGACAAGGTGCGGGGAGATAACTGCCAAGCCCCTATTGTTTGAAAAGGCAACCTGTTTAATGGCCCCTAACTGCGTTTGTTTGCCTGTATAGACAAAAGTTTAGATTTACTTGTGGACGTTTTGCGTTTTTACCTGGCTTGGTGACAGATTTCCCTTCAGGGACAATAAAGTTCAGTTAAAGTTGTTTTTAGGTCCATTCATTAGTCGCCAGCGGTGCTGGGGCCAAACCCAGCTGACATTGGGTGAGAGGGGGGATATATCGTGGACAGCTGATACATAGACAGACAACCATTCACAAGGCCAAATTAATCAAGAAAAGTAGTTTGGGGTAGTTTAGTTTTTTTGGCCAGAGTCCCATTTGCATGTGTGGTTTTTTTTTTTTTTTTTTGGTTTAATTTATTTTTCTAAAACTTTATTCAGAAATGGTGCTTTGAAAATGTTACACCGGCCAATTTACTGTGCACCATTTCATGTTGTCTTTTGTCGAATTTGGCCCTAGATTTCAGACACTATAAAAACTTTGTCACAGGCTGTGTTTTGTCACCAAAGCTCCAAATCGGCCACTGGTGGACATGCCTCAGTATGATCTAGGACCACCGTTTTGGATTAAAGACGAAAGATTTTACCAAATTTCCTTCATGATTGTCGACTTGTCACTGACAGCCAAAAATTGCATAGTTTTAAAGAGGCCTTAAGAAGTTATAGTATGATTATAAAGTCAGGTTATTATGAGGATGGAAAGTGGTGTAGATGTCATTAGGAATAAGTTACTGCACTATTGGCAGTTTTGTGGTGTCCGTGCATTCCTGAAGTAGCCTATATTTCCCAGTAAGCAAAATAGTAGAATATTACAAACTCCAACCGTTCCGAACCCTTACAATACCTGACACAGGCCTATTTTGTTCTACCAGAAGATCATGGAGTCACTAGCCTAGCTCTGTCCAGTGTTTGTGAAGCCTTGTTTAGGGGGGACATGTCTCTTCTAAACTGGGCTGTCTCTTTATTGAACATTCAGGCCAACCCAGCGGAGCAGTCCCATCTCCCTGTCGGGGCGGCTTCCAGCTGGAAGGGACTGAAACACAAGGAGGTAAACTTGACCCATACATAGCCAACCCTACTCCACCCATCTACCACCCCCCCCCCCCCACCTCCAAATCTCCCAGAGGTGACTGACTTACAAGCGTACTAACTGTCCCGTCTTTACAGACACCTGTTTTCAGCCTGACCTACACAGCAGTATATCTGTCGTTTCAGTATGTTTCGTGGTATATCTTTTCAAATGGGTGTTATGAGTGAAGGTGGAGCTATTTGTTTTTGTTGGTTTTTTTGGTGGAAGTAGAGCTGGGGACATTTGTGGCACAAATATGAATACAGGAACACATTAGACATGCTATTATATCCTTGTGGTTTATGAGGGTTTAATTGTAAAGCGCTTTATGGTAGATAAGCGCTAAATAAATGCAGTCCACTTACCATTTACATCTTCACAACATTTTTCCTGTTGCTCCTGTCTGACCTCCTTTTTGTGAAAGCAAGCGGTCACTTTTACACCTTTCTGTCCACTTGGCACTCTGCACTCAGCTAGATCAGCCTTTGCTGTGTAGCACACATTAACCCATTTTATCGCTACCTCTGGGGCTCTGTGGGAGAGTCGTACCTCATATTAATGCATCTGCTCCCTCTTCCTCTCAATTGCCCCTCCTCCGAACCCCACTTCTATCCCTCTGCAGACACGAGAGGAGAGAAAGATGGAGGCAATCCTGCAAGCGTTTGCCCGAATGGAGAAGAGAGAGAAACGCAGGGAGCAGGCCCTTGAAAGGATTGGTAGCGTCAAGTCAGAGGTCGGGGGCCGCAGTGACATCAAGGAGGAGCCTCCAGCCACACCAGAGATGGGTGACTCTCCAGTTGTCATGCAGGTGAGAGACACATGGAGACACAAAACTCTTGTTTGTGTTCTTGTGAATGCTTTAGCATTAGACTGCAGAAATCTGGTCCCTTTTGAAGATTTTTTTTTTTCTTCTACCAGTCTCCAAAAAAAATTTGTATTTTTATTAAATTTTTTTATATGTACCTCAATTTTTCAAACTATTTATCAGGGACAAAATGTGTGACTGGGAGGCACAGAGTGGCATGTTGGTGGGCACATTTGTAGCTTTGCATCGTGTTAATATATTTAAATACTCTACTGTCTTTCTTCATAGCCACTTCTGGAGGTGAAAGAGGAGCCAGGATTAAAGCCGTCCAAGGTCAAAGGCTCGAGGAACAGGAAAAGCTTCTCAAGGAACCGCACACACATTGGGCAACAGCGCCGGCGAGCTCGCACCATCAGCTCCTGTTCTGACTTGGCCCCTGGCTCTCCAATTGAGTCTATGGAGCCTCTGACCAATGAAGCCCCTGAAGGAGAGATGCCCACTGCACCAGAGCCAGAGGTCATCTCTTCCCAAGCACCGGACACCAGCCCTCCACACAGCAGCTCGCCTGCACCTGACAGAAACCGCACCGGGAGCAAGAACTTCAAAACTAAAAAGGTGTGGCCATAATACTATATTTCTGCATGACGAAAGCAATGTCAACATTACTGAGCAGTTATGTGGTTGTTAAAACTGAGTTACTTGTAACCAAAGAAATGATTAATAGTTAATTTAATGTATGGCAAACCCTATATATTGTCAAATAATTTGATACATCTCCTCAAACTCTTTTCAACAGCACTTTGTGAGTGAGTGGGTGGGAGAGAAGCAGCAGGACCGTGGTGCAGTACGAACCCCAGAGCCAGCCCCAGAGAGGCCGCTGAGAATAAGCAGTGACCCTGAAGTACTCGCCACGCAGTTAAACGCCCTACCAGGCATGGCCTGCTCGCCACAGGTCTACAGCACGCCCAAACACTACGTCCGTTTCTCGTCCCCATTCCTGGCGAACCGCAGCCCCACCACTCCTGGAGTCCCCTCTGGGAGACGGCGTTCCAGAGAACTGCTAGAAACGCCGCCAACCACCGGCTCCTGCAAGAAGGTACAGTGTCCTGCTATGGAAATAGCAAAAATAGAAATTTGGATTTAATTTACATCAGCCAGTTTTGGATCAAATGAATCTGAAATTATGAACTTTTCCCAAGTTGACACTGCCTCTCCATCCATCACTAGCTTTGTCTATAGGACTGCAGCAAAGGTTTTCTAGTGTGTTTTAACTGATTTGATCACCTATACATTTTCCTGCAGTGATGAAGTACATTTCACTAGATCGACAAGGCTTTCAGTATTTAGCTCCTTCCATTGTTGAGTTACCGAACCTCTACTCTTTCTTACAGCGATGGTTGAAGCAGGCTCTCGAGGAGGAGGGCTCCACCAGCCCGGCCAGACGACCGAGCGTCCTCATGCCAAGTGAGGGTCCTCTCAGCCCCTGCATTAATGGAGACTCTGACAGCCCTCTACCCTACAATGGCATGTGCTCACTAGCTGGTAGGTCTTCTGTGAGAACTGCGCAGCCAGCACTCAAGTCGGCTGCAACTATATTCTGACAACTCAAATTTCAAAAACAAGACAAGTTCTAGGTTGAAAACAAATATTTTTATTGTTTGTTCTTTGTTTTTTTGATGTTCATTTGAGACTCTTAGTACCTTTTTAATAAAGAACTAATGGTAGTGTAGTTTTTTATTTTCACCAAATGTACCATTAATTATATATTAACAAATATCCAAATATTGATATGAATGTTCAGCTAAAGCACGCACCATATGTCTTCCTACAGAGTTGCCCACACCTTTGAAAAAGCGGCGGTTGAGTCCGTTAGATGCCTGTATGTCCGAGAGCTCCACACCCTACGGCTCTCCTTGTGCCACACCCACCAGGTCAGACCAATTGGAGGCACCCGCAACCCCCATCTTACTAGCTACTCCACCACGTCCCCGAACAGAGGAGCCAAGTACAGAGCCCATGCCCTGCACCCCAACACAGACACTTAATGCCCCTCAGGAGGTAAGGCTGTCTATATGGAAACCCGATGGTGGTTGCACATTTGTTTACATGAGAATAAGAACTGGAGTGACTAAGTTTGTTCTTGGTTACAGAGTGAATCTTCACTTGAAAGCTCCCCAGAGGTCAGCCGGAAACCCAGTGTACAAGAGGTGAGGATACATGAGGATTATGTTTAAATGTTGAAAATGGCTGATCTAGCAAAGAAACTTAAAGTTTTAAAAGTAGGAAGAATTTTATTCTTTGCTTACATGGCGGTCATTAAGAGGAGATTGGTGTAGGGTTTTTACATGCATTTCCTTTATTGTGACAGTCCCCTGATGTTGATTCCTCCCTCCTTTTTCGTAGGCTGATCGTCCTCCTTCGTTGGTCTCCTCCCCCTGTGTCAGGGCTCCCAGTTTAGACGGACTCCTGACAGAAGTCAAGGTGTCAGTTCCTGAGAGTCCACAGCCTCCAGCTGCTGAGTCTGTGGACTGTGGAGAGGACAGGGCCGATGGCGGGGTTGTAGAAAGCAGTAGTGAGGCTTCTTCATCTGCGGACACATGTGCTTCCTCTTTTCCTGTCTGGATAAAAAGCCCAGACAGAGGCCCGGCTGGACCAGCTGGCCTGAACTTCTCTCCAGTCAACTCAAACTTAAGGGACCTCACCCCCTCACACACCCTGGAGCCTCTGGTGGCTCCCTTCAGGCCTGAAGCTGCTGCTGGGACTGCAGCAGCGTCCACAGCAGGAACGGGGTCGTTGGTTGGCTCTCAGGCCCCCTTCAATGACGGCCCGGGGCAGCTCTTTTACCCCTGCTCTGAGGAGGGAGGTTCACTCGGCTTCTCACGCTCACTGAACGGTGATGGCTCTGGCGAGGGAGGGGGGTCAGCACAGAACCCCCCACAGAAGAAAAAGGTGAGTGACCCAATAACATTTTACTCAGCTGCCTTTTATCTTTTAATCTTTGGAGCATAGCATAGATACTATATATAAATTAAGAAGAGAATTTAACTAGGGCTCTAACAATTATTTTTTTTATTGATCAATACTAATACTTTACTAATGGATTCATTATTTGGTCCACAATTTCCAAAGTAATATGCAACGCTCTCAAATTGCTTGTTTTGTCCACGTACCAGTCCAAAACACAAACACAGCTCTGGAAAAAATTAAGAGACCACTCCAAATTTCCCAAAGTTAATTTTACTCAAACACATACCTAGAAATAGTAAAACCAGAGAACTGATCATTTTGTAGTGGAGCTGTATATTTAGCTTAATATCATAAATAGAAAGAAAAGGGAAAGTGACTAATGAGAAAATGTGTTCCCGGCCTGTATTCTGCATCACATCCTCTTTTGACCACATGCATTTAATGTGCATCTTCCCAGGTTTCCCTGCTGGAATACAGGAAACGTCAGCGTGAAGCGCGTCGCAGCGGCTCCAAGACCGAGTGCAACTCCCCCGTTTCCACCGTGCCACCTTTGAGCGTGGACGTCTTCCCCGTCGCGCTCGAGACCACCAGTGACGCTCCTCTACCCCCTGCTCCAACAGCGCTCTGCAACACCAACAGCATCGCTGTAAAAGAGCCACAGACAAATGAGGAGGCAGAGATGCCTGGAGAGAGAGGGGAGAAGGAAGGAGGAGAAGGACAGTGGTATGTGCTGTCAAAACTACTTAAGTTTTTGTGTCCACGCTTATTATAAGGCTTTAAAAAGTCTGTGAGGTCCTGTATTCATGTTAGCATATTGTATATATCTAATATGTACTTTTCCACTCAATGTGTTCCCATTGGATTGTGATGATGACAATGTTTTTCTTATGTTTCTTTTTAGGACATCGTCCACTTCTGTAGAGCAGGCAAGAGAACGCAGCTACCACAGAGCTCTGCTGCTCAGCAAAGACAAAGACACAGGTGAGGACGACTATAGTAACTGACAACAGTAACAAGCTTTAGAAAGCCACTGTGGCTGACCAGGAAACAGTCCAGCACAGGACCTCACATAAGACCTCAACATGACGTTTTTACACAATCCAGATATACCGTGTTAATTAGTGATCTTTTTCATAATACTGTTTATCGCTCTTTGTAGATGGCGAGACGGACGGTGGAGATACACCTGCACTGAGAGACTGCCCATCTCCAAGTCTTCAAAAGACCCCAACTCACACAGTAAGTCAATATTACCCACATGAAGGAGCTCTGACTCATCTGCTAGTTATCAACAAGTGTATGACTTCTCCTCTCTCCTCCCTCTCAGCCCTGCTCTCCTGGTCCTCTCGTGCAGCCTCCCAGTTGGCCAGCGAAGGAGGAAGAAGGCGACAGTCAGCCTCGGACGCCGAATCCTACCAGTCAGCCACCGAGCAAGCCTGCAGGACCCAAGTCGGCTCCTCTGACCCCCACAAAGCTGCATCCCGCCCCATTACCCTCCTCTCCTGTCCACTACCCTGGACCCTCCCTCCTCCACTCTCCCAAGCCTCAGCCTCAGGGCTCTCCCTACCGCAGCCAGAGGGCGCTGTTCTCTGCTCAGAATCAAAACCAACCCCAGGCCCAGTCTCAGACTGGCCCAGCTCCTTTCCCCCAGTATAACGCACAGAGTGCGCCACCCCCACCTCCCCCTCCACCACCAGCACCACTGGCCTCCACATCATATTTTCCCAGCCAGAGTCCCTCACCTACTGGACCTTTCCCTGGGTTTAAACCTGCCGTTACAACCTCCTACCCCCCTGGGTCTCAGCCCTTGATGCAGACTCTTCCCCACAGCGTGCACTATCAAAGCTCAGCTGCTCCACCGCCGCCACCTCCTCCACCCCCACACCCGATGCCCGGCCCCACCCTGCTGCACGTGAACTTGCAGCTTCCTCCCATTCAGCAGCATCAGCTCATGCTGACCTCCGCCCCTCCTCCACCTCCTCCTCCGCAGGGGCAGACCTCTCAACAGCAGCAGCCGCTTCCCACTGGCAGCACCTTGCTGTCACTCACCCCTCCTCCTCCACCTCCTCCTCCTCCCCCTGCCCCGTCGACCAACGTTCCGATGCAGTCCCACCACTTTCAGAACTTAGGGGGTTTTCAGCCGGCGCTGCTGCATTCAGGTGCTGCCGCCAACCCTTCAGTGCCCCCATCCACGTACCCCCCACCCCTTCAGCAGACTGGACTGCCTCCCCCTCCCCCTCCTCCACCCCAACAGACTCAACAAGGCCAGGCCCAGACCTCTGCCTCCCAGATGCCTTCTGGGACTCGTGGAGCTCCTGCGTCCTCGACCCCCTTCCACAGCTCGGGGTACCTGAGCACAGGGTGGCACTGACGACCCTCTCTGCTGTCGCCCCCGGCAGCCCCTGAGAACTCATCCTGAGAGGGGCCTGTACCATAAGCTGTAGATATCTTTTCTATGTATCTGAACACATGGCCAGTGGAAAAACAGCTGATCGTGGGATAAAAAGGATGCTTTTAAAAAAGTAAAAGGACAGAAAATTTTAGAAAAATGGACAGTGACATAATCTTCAAGACAAACTGTATAAAAATGAAGATGGGCGATTTCCCCCCCCCGGTGCTCATAGCCCTCTCTTTCTGGCCTCCTTTTGTTTTTATATATCCTTCCTGTGATGGAGAGGAAAGCTCTCTGTTCTGTGTCTTGTTTGGACTCCCGTTGTAAGGCCCCGCACTTTGTTTATCAATGGACATTCCAGCCTATACCCCCCCTCCAATCTTCTTCCTCTGTTGTCAGTTATTCCTTTTGCTTCCTCCTCTTCTCTTTCGTCTGTTGTTGGCTCTCTACACCATTTATTTGTTTTAATCTAGTGGCTCATAGCAAAGAGAAAGCTTTTTGTATAGAGAAAAAAACACAATTATTTTTTTTATTCCTCTGTCTAACAAATATCTGTTCACCGCTGCAGATTCAGAAAAGACCCATTTCTGGGAGCCTGCCTCACCGCCCCGGGAGGCTGCACGTGTGTGTGTGTTTGTGTGTGTGTGTGTGTGTGTGTGTGTGTGTGTGTGTTGGGTGTGAAGGAGGATGGCTGCTTGGAGGAGGAAAGAGTGTGTGAGATTTCGTGTAATGAGTGCTTGTAGTCTTCTGAGGTAGGCAGAGTGGTCTTGCTCACAGGTAGGACGTTAGCGGTTTATTTTTGAATATCAATGGTTATTTGTAGAAAGTGTAATTTAATGTATAGGTGGTTACTCCAGCTTTCACCAGGAACAGTTTGTAAATATTCGCTGCTTTTCTTTTCTATGCTTGTACAATTCGCTCCCATCCCATTTTGAAATATGGTTGTACATATGAGCGCTCTTCTTGGCAAAGCTGAATGTTTCTGTGACTGTAGCATTATTTTTATTTTATCCCCCCTGCCCTCCCTCCCTCTCTCTCTCTGGACTCTCAATTTTGTCCTTTTTTTATTATTTGTGTGTCTGAGTGTATGTTTGTGTGGAAGGGAGAAACTCACAGACACTGCACTGGTTGGCTATTTTCATGGTTCATTATAATAAATCACTGTAATGACAGTTTTATACAACTTGTCGTGACGTGTGTCTCTGGGAGAATTTGTTGCTGCCGTCTCCACTGCCAGCTGCTTTGACAAATGTCCGCTCGACTTCCTGCCTTCAGGTGAGAAGACGGGAAAGATTCAAGGAGACAAAAAGCTTCTGCAGAGATGTATACCTATGAGAAGTGGCATTCCGTAGCAGTACATTTGTAGTTGCTATCCAAACTACATTTGCAGTTGTTGGGCAATTCCCAAAAGTCTCATAAATCCATAATGTGCATAAAAAGCAGAAAAATAACCTCACACTGTTTCTTCCTTTTGTTTCTCACAGAAATGACAACATGAGGACGAAAGATGGTGAAACTGTCTTCATGTCCATGGGAACTGAGAGTAGTATTGCTAACCAGATGGTGTGTATCTTGTAGATTAAATTGTAATAATCACCCTGGGAAAGTTGGCTTATTTTGCATGAATATAACTAAGAAAAGTGCAGGAGGAACGATTTTTAATAACATAGCCGATAGCTAACGTTGGAATAACCTGAATTGGATATACGTGAATTACACTGACACTTCATATAACAAGGTCAAGGTTGGCGCTTAAAATAACCACATTTGAGCTGAAATAATTAGTGTATTTTTGATAATCGATTTAATCGTTAAGTTTCCCAAACATGCCAAGCATACTCTGGTTGCAGCTCCTCAGTTGTAAAGATTTGCTGCTTTTCTGTTTTTTTATTTATTTATTTATTTTTAGCTAAATGTCTTTGGCTTCTGGTTGGACAACAGAAGACGTTTAAAAATATTACTTGAGGAAATTTGATCCTTGTTCACAATTTCTGTGCATTTAACTACTTGGCAAGAAAATGATCAGATTAATTGATAATAAAAATAAGCGTGACGCTAAACCACATTTGTGTCAGATGAATGCTAAATTTAGCACACACTTATTCAATCTTCGAACACTGATAACTGAGCCAAGTCTTAGAGGGTCTACACTAGAGTCTGAGATGTCCTGAAAAGGCCACCGTATAGAGGATTGCATGTTTTTATTGGGGTGACAAGATGGCCTTTTCCTTGGAACCACCCTCGGTGTGTACTTGACATTTTCTGCCCCACTTGTGGTTAGAATCTCAGAAAAGCGACGTTGTCTCCGAATTTATTATGAGTCTTATGTAAGAACTGCAGCCTCACAGGGCCACAAGACTGGCTATAGTCTCGACTGAACAAAATGGCTCAACACCTTGTAGCCTCATGTAACAGGCTGTGATTTCTCCTGTTAGACGTGCACAGCCCCCTGTAGGCTGTCGGGGATTCATGTGAGCAGTTGGCCTCGAACACCCCTCTGCCTTTTTGATCTGTGAGCCCGTGCATGTGAACGCTGATATTTCCGTCTTGGCTGGCACTGGTCAGTCCTCTGGGTCCTTGATGATTATGAACTCCACTGAGTTTCATAATGAGGACGAGCATCACAACCAGCTCTTGGCAGCAGTTGTTGCTCCACCTTTTAAGCCCTCTCAGTTGTTCTCGAATCAAAAGTAATTCAAGACATTTTCTTGAATTTCCTTTTCTGGGCCCTTTAAATATAATGGGTATTTCATAAGGGTTTGATCCCCTCTGGATAGCCATATACATTTTCTACTTACTGTGTTCTAACCAGAAATGAGTTATTAACTGACGATAACAGAAACTTCAAAATAGTCGAGTGGAAATTTTCAGAATACTCAAATATGAAGGTAAATCGCAACTCATCTCCAAAGAAAAGGGGGGAAAGGAATGAAACAGAAATTTAAAACAGCTGCACTTGATAATTATTCTCTTGTACTCCTATAGTAACACTGAAACTATGTCAGTATAAGTAAATATATACTACGTGGACACCCGAACATTCATTCCAAAACCATATGCTGCCATATGTCATTTTTTTATTTATTATGTCTCACGTTGATTCTATATCAGAAGTTATTCATCTGGACAGACCCGAACAGCAGTGTTCAACATATTGCCATTGTCTTGTCACAAGATAACAGAATGCCTTTGTAGTCAGATTACTCTTTCAGTTGCATTACTATGCCTCATGTAACCTCTTGCCCCACGACAGGGCTGGTAAAACATTAGCGCCTAATAACCATCTACAGGAACATATAACAATCTGTTCCTTTCTCTCTGGTTGGAATAAATATATTCTTTCTGCAAATATTTGTCCCACATGGGGGTAACTTCTGGTTGAACTTCCTGGGAGGGACAATTGTAATGAGATTACTTATGTAATCGTTAATATTTGTAATATTACTTTTATATTTAGAAATCTAATTGATGTGATCTTTTTATGGAATCATTCTCTTTTCAAAGAGATGATTGTAATCTGATTACAATTTCAATTGGATTACTATGCCTCATGTAACCTCTTGCAGCATTAGAGGGTTGGTGTAAAGATTATGTCTGGTTACTTTTGAAATTAGATTACTTTTGTGATGTAAATACTACTGTTATTGGATTACTATTGTAATTAGACTATTTGTAATTTGACTACATTTGCAATGTGATTACATTTGTTCTCAAGATTACTTTTTCAATTACATCACTATGACGAGGGCTGGTGTAAAGCTTTGATAATCCATTCCAACGTTAGTTACGTTAGTAATAACCATGTAATCTAATTTAATTAGACACTTCGCAGGAGGTGCAACCACTTTGCATGTCATGTAAACAGTCGAACAGTAACAGTCTAATCAGAATAATATAAATGTAACTGTAACTGGTGGGATTACTTTTGTAACCTGCTTACTTTTTCAAATGATTTCTTTTGTCATCTGTTTACTTTTTCCAATTGATGACTTGTTGAAGAATGACAGGAAGCAAAAAGATACAACAAAGTCAAACCTATGTTTAGCTTTTCTTACACTCTTAGTACTCCACAATACTGTCAGATTACAAGATACTGTATGGCACACACTAATAATGGACCAATAGCTTGACATCTTAAACGTGTACATTTCAAGACAAAGTACAGGGACATAATCAACATATATACACAGATTATAGACTTGGTACAATGTTTTCTCGTATTTAGTATCTCTTTGCAAAGATGTCGCCAAACAAAACCTCTATTTACTACCTTTGACTCTATCACATCAAACATTTAATTATAGCAAAATTATTTATGTACATATATCCAGCCTTTCAGCCTGCACTGTGCTGACACACCACTCTCCTTTAAATCAAAAGGTCAAACAGTGGTTAGGCCTTTGCAAGGAGTTTGTTGACATGATAAGAAAGAAGATCCGACAGCTTTGACCTCAAGTCTGTTAAGTCCTCATTTGTGTCAGTCACGAGTCTGGATCGTTTGCTTTGATCACAGTGGCAGTTTGTCCAGCAAAAAGTCTTTCTGATAATTCATCCTGCAAAAACAAGCAGTTTGAGATGAATGGGAAGGCTATTTTACAGAGGGAGCTTTCACAGAGGACAATTAAGAGGCATCCTGGTCTCCACCAAGGTTGTGTGGCCTTTTCCAGACCTCCTCCAACTTCCTCCTGCTCTTCTTTGATCTGTTTTTTCCCCACACGTCAGCTCTGCATCCCAGCCACAGGTTGGACCAGGAGAGGGAAGCTGGATCCTGAAGTAACATCACGTCTAGGCAGCAAGACCTGCGGGGTGAGAAGAATAAACATAATGTAGAATTTGCAGGAATTCATGTAGTTTACATCAGTGGAGAATGAATATGGATCAGTTATTCCCTCTGGTTTGCACTACAGCTTATAGATCGAGCCAGCAAATGGCCTCAAACGTGTTTGCTTTGTATGGTTTTCTGTGCATTTAATTTAAAATGGTCTCTGCAGCGCCATGGTGTACTCACGCCCACATCATCCAATTACTGTATTACAGTATACGCTTTTAAAATAATAAACACAAGGTTATGCTTTTAAACTGTGGTTGTTCTCTACTGGTGTCGCGCAGACAATGTGAACTGTAAGACGTCTCCCTGTTCTAATTAGTGGATTAAAATTCATGAATATGGATAATGGGAAATAAAAGGAAAAACAAGGATGTTGAGGGGCTAAAATGGGTTGACATGGCAAGAAACCTAAATTAAAAGCATGATTATTAATACAAAAGCAAGACTATGTAACCTAAAGTGAGCGGCAGGCACTGTGAGCACTTGTATGTTGGATTTTACTACATTTCCCAGGATTCTCTTCGGTCACTCGCTTTACACCATCCTTAGGTGACCAGACTGAGTGAGTGAGTGGAACGGAACTACAAGCTGGAATAAGAGTCAGCAAACTGATCCGGTGAAGGCAGTTACACAGCAATATCAGTTAGTAACGTCATACCAGAGCAAGTAAGTAAACCCCTGAGAGAACTGAAACCAGCATGGGAAGGTTTTATTGTTTATGAATTTAACATTTCATTTGTAAAAGAAAGATGCATAGAAAAATAAAGGTTACATAGCCTTAAAGGCCCTGGAAACCTATTTTCTCTTCTCAATCATCAGATTAGCTGAGGTTTTGAATGTTAAACTCTCAGTAACTAATAACTAAGAATGGTTATTCCGAAGCTCACCCAAACTTTAACGGTATAGAAAAATACACAAGATCTGAAACCAGGATTTTAGGTGCTTTAATGTAAATAAAAAGGGAAGACTGCATGTTAAGGGGATAAAGTGGGTTGAAATGGGAACAATTTTAAGAAAGTACATTTTTATTGTTAATTAAATTAAGGATTTGTGTTACTGACTTCACCTGTAGACAACATAACACTCACATACAATCCTTACCTGTGCGTGTGTGTGACTGTTTTATCATTACCAGATATTATATGGCGTTATTACCGCTCTCTGTGGGTGGGGATGGGGGTGGGGGTGGGGGACAGAGAGAGAAACCGGTTCATTAGGAGAGGAAACAATAACCAGCAGGTGGCAGTATTACACAAAACGTCTCCTCCTCTAAAGGAACTACAGCTGCATGAATAAAAAAAAACCCAAACACCCCTCATGTGTCACTATCCATCCTCCTGAGTGACAAGATACGAAAACATCCCATTTAAACTTCATCTGCTGTTTGACTTTCATTCTCATATTTCATGTACATCTGTCTCTCTTCCCCTCTCATCCTCTTCCTCGGCTCATTATTCCGCTCTCCCCCTCTCCGCCTTGTCCTTCCTCTCTCCGGTCTCTCGGTTGATAATGGTGTCTTCGCTCCCAGTCTTGTTGCTTATGTGAGCGAACGGGCGACTGTGTCCCGCCTGATAGGGTGGCTGTGATTCATTTAGACAGGCTGGCAGCAAGCTGTGTAAACAGCCATTAGTAATTCATGACTCTGTCCAGCATCCCCAGGCTTCAATTAACCCTTGCTATTGGTGCATTCTCCCCCTCAGTCACCCATCTCTCTGCTTTTCATCTCTGGCCCCCCTTCATCTGTATTCTCCTCTTCCTCCTGCCTCCTCGCTGTTTAAATCAGTCTCTTTTGGGCCCGAGTGCGGCTGCCATCTCGCCCAATCAAGGCAGAAAAATCTCACTGGCAAGAGGAGTGAGCAAAAGCGGCCGAACAGGTGGTGTTTAACATCCATCTGATGTATGCAAATTATTAACGTGAGCATGGGATATTATGTACGGAACTCTTGGAGGAAAGAAGGTTTTTTTCATGTCACACTGCCGGTGTTGTTGGATGTGTGGCGGAAATCAGATGGCTGTCTTTGATGTGTGCTGTCTCATCGTTGTATTGAGCTTTAATGGAAAGGCCAGTTAAGCACAATAATGAGCAGCGGTCGAGTCACGAGTCACAAATTTAATGTCCTCGGACACAAACAAAGGTCTTGTAGCTCAGTTTGACTTTGCTTGAGCTTGAGCCTCGTGATTTAAAAAGGCGTATAATAAACTCCCCAAGCCAAAAGTGGAATCAAACCTTGGCTGCAGTAGCTGCATATTCAGATATACTGAGCAGACGTTCAGGCCAGGGTTCAAATAGATGTTTTTAATGAGTTTAGTGGTACTTGCCTTGTTTTGTTTTGAAAATAGCCTGGATCTCATTTCAGGTAATTGCATTTTTTTTTTGTAGCCATGAAGTACCATGAAATGGGTTTTGAAAAGTAAAAAGATGTACTATTACTGCTGTGGTGTTATGAAATGGTGACAAATCTGGTTGTCATGGCTTGTACAGGACTTGGCCGTCGTAAACTTGGGACTTGAGTGACCCTTTAAGGCAAAGCAATGTTGACTCGTGACCCCTTGTGACAGGCTGCATATTTCGACAAGTTGCAAGCAGTTTTTAGAGGCCTGACGTGGTAAAACTAATAAAAAAGCAAAGCAGATCGGAGAAAATTCAGCAAAAATACTTTGTACTCGGCCTCCCAGTTCCTCCCAAAGGTGTTGGTTGGGTGGGGCTGAGGTCAGGGCTCTGTGCAGGCCAGTCAATTTCTTCTTCCACACCAAACTGGGAGAACCGTTCCTACATGGACCTGGCTTTGTGTACGGGGCCACTAAAAGCTGTTGTCCACAAACTGCTGCCACAAGGTTGGAAGGTCACTATTGTCTAAAATATCATTGTACGCTGTTAAGATTTTAGCCTAGACCATAAAAACCGCCTCAGATCTAAGTACACAAAGTATGTCTCTCCTCTCCCTGACCAACTACATGTGTCCTACCCGCTAAGATGCCATGAAGGTATTATCCTCTTACTGTCTCCGAGCAGCTCCTCAGACATCAGACTGTCCTGACGGTTTCCCAGGACGAACGCCAGGAAGGAGAGGATGAGCGCGTCCATGATGCCCATGATGGCGAGGATGTAGGCCCAGCGCACCGAGCAGGCCCCCAGCGTGTACTTGTCTGTCTGCTCGCCACACATCCGCTTCACCTCGTCGCTGTCCCAGCCGTCTGGGTAGATCATGCAGCCCAGAATCAGACATGTGCCTGGATCAGGAGGAGAGAAAGGCAGGTTAAGGGCTTAATTGGCTACCCAGGGAGGAGCTCTATGTTTGTAGGAGGATTTGGGACACTCTGTAAATCTAAACCTATAAAAGCTCCACAGAATATGAAGTGTACTGTACTCAGTGTGCTTAGGGGAGGGGGTTAGAGGGGTTTTATTTACACTCTCAGCTTGAAGTGTAGTTAATAAGATGCAAATTCATGAAGAATGCATTGGCAGAGGATCTAAATCTGGCGTTATGAGCAGGTGAGATTTAAAGAGAAACAATGATGGAAGAATATTTGGCTAAAAATACGTGTGACATATTTTAGTTAATCTGACACGGCTGTGGGAGTACGTCAGACAAAAAAAAGGTGGGGAACCACTGCTCTGCGAGCGCAGCAAGAAGAGAAAGGCATGGCTGGAAATTACAGATTGCGGAGAAAAGAAGAAGAAGAAGAGATGTGCAAAGGAGGTGACAGCAGCGGTGCAGAAACGGGACAGTGAGGTGAGGGAGGAGAGGCAGAGAGAGAGAATATGTTACCACATGTCACAGCACCATGTGGTGAGTCGGGCTGCCTTCATTAGCCGTCTGCTGCATGGCTGACGATGACAGACTGAGCTGTTAAGAGTGCAGAGTCATCTAACAACACTTCTACTGGCAGTAGGGAGCTGTTCACACACACACACACACACACACACACACACACACACACACAGTCAAGGCAATGGAATGATTTCCGGGTTTGAGGGGTCTGTATTTATTTGTTGACAATGCTGCCAAAGGTTTTGTGTGTGTGAATGCCTTCTCTCTCTGTGAGGGCCATTTTGAGTTTTAGATAATGAGAGTGAGGACGATTCTTTATTTAATTTTTTTTTTTGGAAAGGCAGGATACGTTGGTTGTTTGAGGGTTAAGGGACTAGGGTTAACGTTGGAGAGAGGTTTAGGTTACAGACTGTGGGGAAAGAAGTGGGCATTTACCAGGCAGGGAGGGTTTATGGGAATTGTAGGATCCATTGTTCTTGGAGCTTGGCCCATACCAGGAACTAAAAGTGAGGATATGTCAGCCTCTGCCGCTTCAATGTGAGACAATATAACGACAGAGATTTGCCACCATGCCGTTTCTACTAACCTCAATTTTCCAGTTATTATAAACTCACGCTGTGCAGCCAAGAAACTATGTTAAATTTAAATTCTAGCAGAGATCTTAAAGTTTCCAAAGATACCAGATATGTGAAGCTGATTTTTATTGGGAAAATGTGTATTAAAAAAGAAGATGCTCAAGGAATACACCCTAGAATATCTTGATGGCATGGTGCAGCCATATGAAAGTGAAGTCTTGGGTATGAATATTTCAACATTTTAAAGCTTCAAATTAAGCACTGGAACGATACGTGATACTGTCATTTTTTAAACCTTAAAGCTGCGAATTAAGCACCAATGTGATGTTTATAGCATCTATCACAATAAAGGTCAGAAGTGTGAGACATAAAAATTGTGATGTCCTTTTAAAGCAGCTCCATTTACACAATAAAAGGCAACTGTGGAATTATACCTGTAAGTGGTACTAAGCTTTTTTAGTGGGAATGTACATACCATAAATAGTGGACCTCGCCCCTGTTGACCATCTATTTTCACTATAAACAGTAGTTAGATTATGGGTGAAGGTGTGCGGTACAGTAACAGTAATACTCTGTTACAAGTAAAAGTATGTAAGTATAATCAGTAAAATGTACATAAAGTACTAAAAGTCAAAGTACTCAATGCAATTTCAGCTGTTACAAAGCATCATATTTTATATCGCTTTGTGTTTTTTGTATGCAAAATCTGTACAGTAACTAAAGCCATCAAAGAAAATGTGGTGGAGTAAAAGTACCCCAAATTTGTACTCAAGTGCGGCCCTTGAGTACTTAATTACTTTCCACTGCTGCAAACGGGGTCCTCACAAGTACAGAAACACAAGTGTGTGTATCAGGTTGGCACACTAACATGAGCCGCCAGCAGATTAAGCAAACGGATAATCTCCGGAAATGTCAGAGACTCGTTGTCCCTCCCTCGCCTCCTCTTTCTTACTTCGCCCACTCCCCCCTGGTGCTGTCTCTGCGGCCACCACCTTAATGAGGTGGAGCAGTGAGACCTTTATATATGCTGTGATAGAGACATGGGTGAGTCGGGGCTCCCCGCTGTGCCCTGCCGCCCCTCTCGGCCCTGTGTTTCTGTTAGTCATGACAGAAATACAACCAGCCCTCCCTCTCACAATTGTACCAATAACGGCAGCAACAAGCTACCATAGTAATAACCAGTATTGATGTAAAAGTGCTCTAATCCATAGCCTACGCCTACGTTTCCCAGGAGGCACAGAGCCTATTCACTTTCCTGCAGCCTTCCTGAGTTTTGCAGATCAATCTTTCTTGGAGCAAATGGAAAAAAATCCCAGTAAATACATTTCTTTATATTATTGTTATTAGACACAACATGTGTCCTGTTAAAATGTGTTTTCTGACTGAGTGCTGCCTAATTAGCAAATGTTAGCAAGCTAACGGAGTATACCTGCTTAACATCAGTATTTTAGCATTGTCGCTGTGAGCATGTTAGCATGTAGCTCAAAGCACTGCTGCGCCTAAGCACATCTAGGCTCTTGGTCCTGTTTAAATTCACCAAATAGACTGTGTTAACAGTGTTATGATTTGTTTTTGACACAGCATTCATCCCTTTTGCATCAGAACCCAGCATATGATCATGACAAGATTTTGAGTCCAAGTTCTGAGTACAAACACCATGGCACTACAACAAAGCAACCGAGGATGTAATCTGTGAAACTCACCAGGAAACATTTGCTGTCTCTCTGATTGTCAACAAGGCTGGGGTGAGTATTTTGGTACATTCACAGGACACCTTAGTGCTGCTACTTTCATGTTTTGGGAGGTTGTAAAGCCCAGGTAAACCCACCTTATGATTCAAATCATGAATCGGTCGTGAACGGATGTCTTTTTTTAACTTTTATTTCGGGCTCTTCTTATCTTGAGAAAATGTTTTTGTTATGCTCATCAAACACTAAACTTTTACTACGTCTTCTATGGTATATTAGTGTTGATTTCCCTATATGCATTTCTGAGGATTTGGTACAGTGTACACACACTTCTCTCCTGTGTAAACAAGCCGCTCCTGCAGGCTGTTCAGCTGTAATATTAATAGAATGAGTTGAACCACACGCTGTCTCAACGGCAAATCTCAAATCTCCCACAGAGCTCGAGTTGAAGAGAAATACAGGAGATCAAAGAGATACCCGGTTTGTCTTTCTGACTCTCATCTGAAATCTAAAGGTGTCCATTTCTGTGCTGTGGTGGTTCAGACTTCAGCTTCCAGGAGCTGCAGGGCTGATGCCACAAGAGCCCAAGTGTACGTCTACCTGAAGTTAAATATGCAGTCCTCACTCTCTGCATGCTTTTGCATAAAAGTACAAAAGAAATGTAATGTAAATCCCACTTCTCTCTGATGGATCTCCTCATCATCCTTTTAGCTGCTATCTTCAAAACCTAGACGATTCCTGCAGACTCACTTTTTTCCTGCTTTCAAAAATGTACTAAATATAATCTTTTCGCTTCAGCAGAAATGTAATTTCTTTTCTTTCTGCTGTTATCGGCAAAGCTGAAAAAGCTCAAACAGAAATTGTTTCTGCCCCCAAAACTGCATCCAAATCTGTCTGTAAAGTAGGCTGAGGACAAGCTTTTATCATTTAGCAAAACTGTTTTGTTTTTAGGCTCGCACAGAAATGTCGTGCAGCTAGAAACAATCCTACAAATGGCAGCAACAACAGTTAAAAGTCAACGGGGTCAGCCTCTTCATCTCCTGATAAATAAATTCTCCTCATCTCAACATCCCTGCAGCCATCCTCACCACAGAGGGAAAGCAGCAGCCTGCACACAATCCCTGCCATAAATAATGAAAGATATTATGAAACCCTCAGACGAGAGATCGTGTCAGCTCATTTCGAGACTTCAAATGAGTGATGTTTCCAAATCACACGACCTAAAAGCTCGGGACGACATGTGGACTCACGGGCAAGGAAATGGCCCTGGGTTTGTAACATTCAAAATGAATTCAAATGAATCAAGCTCGCAGGCTCTTCAGAAATGTTTAAAATGGGCTTCTTAACCGAAGGCTTCATTTAGCACAGTAGTACTCTAACACCGCAGGAGGTGGGTAGTAATGAGCTGAAGTTCACACTGGACTCCGGAGAAGAACCGCAGAGGGAAGAGGAGGTAAATTAGTGAGCACTCTCTCATCTCTGGTTGCTAGAGAGACTTTATGTTTACTGTCAGTACTGAAGAGAGGAAATATTCTGGATTCCTCAACAGTAATTGGTTTGGTTTTTTAACCAAAACGCAATTTTTAATGAATAGTGTTAGTTTCTACTGAAATGAACTGAGGTAAAGCTGATCTAGTGGTCGATTTGATAATTGACTCATCGTTTAAAGAGTAACATAACAGGTTTAATAGGAGAGCAGTGTTCAGCAGCCCTCTGTGGTTGGAAATCTGCTCTGTTAAAGCCGTAAGTGACCACAGCCAACAGTGATGTCATGGTGTACTCACACACTCTGGAGTACCCTTCTACATCACTGCAGCAAGGTCCACTGGAGGTCAGCAAAAACAAGTCATTTATCAGGTAAAAATGCGTTTGCAAGCTCCAGCTTCTTAAATCTGAGGATTTGCTTCCTTACGTGGTTGAAAATGTCAGAATAAACAACCAATATGAGGAAGTTTTTTGACTAAATATTAACTGATCGGTCGGGCTGTAAAGAGAATCTGGACTGTTTCATTACAGCGTTGTTGTTGCACTTGAGCAATCTGATTATTTATTGATATACAAAGGGAAAATATATTTCCACATGAAAACGTTTCTCAAACATCTCCTTAATGATTCTGAATGCCCTTGATTCCTCTCTCTTAAACACACACACACACAGACACATGCTAAACACACACTTCCTCTATCCTCGAAGGCTCCCCAGCTGACAGCTATTGGCAGCCACACCGGGGACAATCACAGGAGGAGGTGTCATAATCCAGACCTCTGTGTCCAATCATCACATGCTATTACACACACACACACACACACACACACGCACACGCACACACATATACATTATGGTGCATTTCACAGGCCCAGCTGTAGCTGTCTACTTTATGCGATTCATGTTCCTTTGAACGTCACGGTTGTTGCGGGAGTGCGAGAGCGTGTGCAGGTGTGTGTGTGTGTGTGTGTGTGCGGTGGAGGGTTAGAGACGCAGGGAGCTCAAACAGTATGCACCGTGCATCAGCATCAAGGTGGACCGTGGCAAATGATATTAATGGGAGTTAATTGGGGCAGAAACTGGCAGATGCAAGAAGGTATGAGGACAAAATATCCTCTCCTCTCTCTCTCCACCCCTTCTGCCCTGATCCCGCCTGCTCCACAGAGGACTGTGTGTGTGTGTGTGTGTGTGTGTGTGTGTGTGTGTGTGTG
>JAVQJF010112073.1:0-17329 GCA_036023855.1 Gadopsis marmoratus
GTTTATGGGTTCTCCATTCTTAAACCAGGTGAAAGCAGATGAACGGTTACCGCCATCACAGCCGTTTACGCAGGTCAGATTCACGGAGTCGCCTTCATTCGTTGTTCTGTTCCCACTAGGTGTCGTCACCAAAACGTTCAAATCTAGGAGAGCAAAGTACTGCTAAGTGTAAAACTTTGTGTAATTACAGGTTTTAGAAAGAAAAGTACTTACCAACAACCTTTAAAGCTGGGCTAACATTATCAGCCCAACTGCCGTCTTTGGTGTTAAATCTAACGGTGTATATTCCAGCATCACTAAGCTTCACTTGCTGTATTTCTAAAGAACAATTGTGTTGTTTGTCACCAATATACTGGAATCTTGAGGTGACTTTCCTCGAATTGCTGTCAGAAATTATTCGACCCTTGAAATGACGAGGCTTTACATGACCCCACGCTACTCTCTTCACACGTTGGTTGTCAGGATGGTAAAATGAACAAAGAACGGCAACAGAGGAGCCTTTCACCGCACAGATACGCTGCCGCTGATATTCTACTTTCCACGCGTTGCAGAGAACACCTGAAAGACATGGATCCATTCACACCCTTTAATAATTTTGTCATGTGAATGAAACATTAAACGAGATGTAAGTGTTGTATTTACCAGTCAGAAACAGTGGCATCAGCGCCCATGTCATGTATCCGTCTTCAATGCGCATGTTTCCAGTTACAATCAAGTCAAATCATCGAGGCTGTAATCGATTCTAAAATGCTGTACAAAAAGCGCTGCAAGAAATGCTGCTTTCCTTTCTCAAAATACAGAGTGAATGTGTTTTCTTTTTCTTTTCGTGTATCTTCGTCTTAATCTATGTACTGTAAGCACAGCTTCCTGTAATTAAAGCAATAAGGTTTTGGGGTCACCCAAACAAAGTTCTCAGCCTGTGAAATCAGGTCACATACACCACAAATGAAAGAGCTTCAGTTTTGAAAGAATGAAAGCAGCCCCTCCAGCCTGTGTCCTGCGCTCTGCCAGCCTGGTGGCGCTTTGTTGTGGTCAAAGCAGTCAGATCAGAGTCAACACTCTGAGTTTTTATGGGTGTTTTTGTGTTTAACACGATGAGAAAATGTACCAGTCAAGTGTTACTATTTTGCCATTTTCTAGGGCTATACCTTTGATACTTTACGGTTTAAAAAAAAAAGACAATAAAAGTTAAACCGGTGAATGTGAAATGTCGTCTCGAGGACAAAAGCTGATGCAATCACTGTGTAAATGCTGGGATAAAAAGGACAGCATTGTCTGCATGACTCACCTCTCTACTCATTTTGTGTGCGAGTACTGTGACGCTGACAATATTTGTTGTATACATCTGTGAATCTTAACTGCTCAGGAGCCATTTCTTTTCGTTTCATGAATCAAACGGCATCAGTTAATTGACTAACTTCAGGACGCGCATGAAGACTTCGCAGACTTTCATTGCACCATTTCACAATTGCTTTTAGAAAGACAAAGACTTTATGACAGAATGTGCTTCAACATGTTCTGTCTCGCACGTCGAGGAGGAGGATGGAGCTCGCCGTGGTGTGTGTGTGTGTGTGTTTTTAGTGGCCCACTCCGGGGCCGTTGTCGCTGACGACATTGCGTGGACGGTTCACGGGGTCCATATAAGTAGACTCCCAGCGACGGGGGGGGGGGGGCCCCACAGGCAGCGAGGAGGACCAGACAGGTGCGCAGGACCAAGCCTCAGAGCTCGACGTGGAGATGCCCGCTAAACTCGTGTTCCCCATCGTGATCCTCTCCGTGCTGGTCGCCTGCAGGCCGACGGAGGCATGGTACAAGCAGGCGGCCGGCCCGAGCTACTACTCGGTGGGCAGGGCGTCCGGCTTGCTGTCCGGCATCCGGAGGTCGCCGTACGTCAGGAGAGCCGAGCCGGACCCGGCCGACAGCGGGGAGCCTGCGGGCAGCAGCGCGTTCTCCGACTCCGCTCCGCAGAACTTCATCCTCAAGACGATGGTGCGCTTTATCGGTTTTCATCTAGATATTATGGGTTGGACGGGGGTTGCCTCGGCTGCATGAGTGCAAAAGTGGGTTATCCACATTTAAAACCGGTTTTATCTTTTTTGTCAAAGGTTCCTTAAAAGTTGCAAAACAGCAGATATTGGTTTTCTTGAAAATAAGCTATAAAGTGAAAGAAAAAAAGGTGGATTTTAAACTTAAGGCAATCGTTTGTGGGGTAGTTTTTTTTTGTTGTTTTTTACAGTGAAAAGCTTCTTTATATAATTGCAAGAACAAAATAAATACATTGTAATATATAGTAATCAACAAACCCCAACTAGAAATCCTTTTTTTTTTGCTAGACTTGTTGACTTCAGTCAGGAAGGAACTGGTCTCTCAGCACCACTGAAACTGTGCATTACAAGAAATTGTAAAGAAAGCAATAATGTCACAGGGATTCTTTTTATATTGCAGTGCTCAGGTCCTTCATGTAAGTAGTCAATTTAAGTCTTAGTTAAAAGTAAAACATTCAAAATTTGCAGCAAAAACATTACCGATAGTCTACATATTGGAGGAATTTAATGTAGCTGGTAGATGTAGAGCTCATTTTAAACTACTTTATCTACTTTCCGGCAGTTTAATCTGTTATAATGAAACCCAGACTTCATGATCTGTATATGCAACATCGTAATCTGTAGAGTTATAAGTACGTACAACGGTCACAAATGCAGTTAAGTAGAAAGTGCAGTTCTCTCCTCTGTAGTGTAATGAAGAATAAAAATGAAACAGAGGTACTTCTGTACAGTACTGGAGTAAGTGTATTTAGTTGTCATTATGCTTTTATGGCATGACAGGAGATACAGGACTATTGAGGGGAAGTCCCCATAAATGCACTATTGATTTGCACAATTCTCTGCAGGAATATTTGTCAAACTGTCTGACTTAAGTGTACAGAGTTTACAGTTTAAGTTGTTGTAAGCATCATTTGTCTGTTTCTCTCTCTCAACAGTCCATTTGTATCAAAGACATTACACCAAACCTGCAGAGCTGTGAACTCCTCCAAGAAATCAAGGGCTCATTTAAGTGCAAAGCGGATGTCTTGCTCTCTCTGGACTCCTCCGACTGCGCAGGAGACTGAGCAGTACTGTCAGAAAGGAAGCCTACTTCTTGCAGGCGTGACTTTAAAAACTGTACATTTATCTTCAAGTTTAAACACTGTGGTCACACTAGATGGAAGATGTGCTACTTTTCATTTTGCCAATGTATTGATTTTATGATAAACCTGTCTTAAACCTTTAAGGTGTAAAAGTAATGTATTAATGTACATATTTGATCTGAGTTTCCATTAATAAATGAATCATTGCAGTCCCTTGTTGAAATTACTGAATGCAAAATATGTAATATTTTCTTCTCATCGACACTGGTGGTAACTAAAGCACTTGCTGCTTTTTTGCAAACATGAATATGTCATAACCACATAACCTGCACAATAGTTAGGCAATTCAGTTGTGGGTGATTTAGAAGCATCAAATGTGTCACAAGATTTAAAATCAAGAAACTACTTACTAAAAATTATATTGCATGAAATATTTTTATTATAACTGGTGAAAAGACAATCATGCATGTAACTGTTCTTTAAAAGGGGAAGAGACATAATGAATGAACAGAATAAAAAAGGACTAGGCATACTTAATATTTTATTTAAAATGTTTAAAAATAAATTGCAGAAAGTGCATCTTTAAAGAACCATACTATCTTAACCTTAGTAGCTGCTTAAATAAGTTTTAAAGTGGGAAAAACATTTGCCCACAGGACAACTGATAATAAAAAATCCACTGCTGAATGACTTAAAACAATCTAACCAGCCTTGCGGAGACGTTTACAACAGCTGTACAGCTGCTAGATTGTCCTTGATAATCTGATCTACGACCATGTGGAAGACCACCTGTATGTTAGTGGTGTCTGTGGCCGTGGTGAAGTGGTAGTACACGGGCTTGTCAGGACTGCTGTTACATGATGAGAACATGGCAGTGATGTGGTGGGCTGCAGCATACACGTCACCATCTGCTCCTGGAAGGGGACCAAGGAAGAAAAATGACAAATCTGAAATATGTCTGACCATGATCTGACCAGAATGAACGATATACATATAAGCAGAGCAGTGTGTTAATACAGTGACGATCTCTGGCCAGAAGAAATATCGATTACCTGATTATTAACCGACAGGTGGGATGCAGTTAATCATCCAACAAAAACATTAAAAAAAATAGACACATAAACAATTCCGAGGAACATAAGAAAATCTTTTTAAAAATTTAAAAATAAACCCTCAAAGTTCCATGTTGTCAACTCTTCAAAACTGTAAGCGTTGAGCAAGAACTGAGTATCGCACATTAGCAGTATATACTTTTAGTTTCTCAGAACCCCAACATTTCAGTTGCAATGTACTGTAGATGGGAGACTCCCAGTACCAATAGATTGATATTGTATATGTATTGTTTTTATTAAAAATAAACTAGAGGTTTGAAATCTATGATCCTTGTTTAATTTCCTATTTCAACTCCCTTAAAGACATAATGCCATAGTATGCAGTACTCAAATTCACATGGAAATTTAACAGTTCATACAAAAATATTTACACAAGAATCAGTCCTCTCAAACATACCTTTATAGCTAGTGAGATAAAATCTCAAGTGTCTTCCAGATTGGAGGATCTTCTCCTGGAAAAGGTCCGTTTTGTTCATTAGCAAAATCTATGGGAGCGAGAGATGGTACCAGGATTGCGAAATAAAAACAGAAAATATTCAAACAAGTAGTATTGGGAGAACCTGTTTCACAAACATTATATATTGAAGTTCGAAAGTATGAATTGACAGCAGACTCCTGAACCACACGTTATCTCCATACTGCTGGATATAAACACAGAGCATCCAAACATCCTCTGGAATAAAGACAATGTGGATCTCTTCACTCGTAAGCATCCTGCTCTGTAGTGAGCCATCGGCCAAAACTATCTCCAGAGCCAAAACAGACTGATACACTGCATGTGTAACCGACTAGTCCATGGTTCAGTCCATAAAAAGACACGCACTAAAGGAGTCAGCATTAGTGTATTAAAAACACAATTGTAAAGCCCCCTAGTGGCCTAATAAACATAAGCTGAGGTTTTACAGAAAATTAATCATAACCTGTAAAATTAAAAATACTACAAATACATTTTGGCATGTTTTTTCAGTCATTTGGGGCTGCCTAAGGTAACAGAAACAGAAAGTAGTAGTTACTGATTGATTATGGCTTCTATTCTGCTTAAGAGTGCAAATTATCTCCAGTAGCCTTGCCTTGAATGCATCGGTTCACACCCTGGCTCACATGCTGGGGGGATTTTGAGGCACCTCCAGTCAAAATGCACTTCCAACATTTTATACCACCTCTACAGAATCTCTTCATACTGCTAATAGAAAAAACAATTGGCTGCCCAGAATAAAAAAAAAAAGCAATCAAAAATGATGCAAGAGGAAGTGGCTGTAAAATAACCCTCACACCTAAATGCCTTCAGTTAATCAAGTGCAGATAGAAAAGCAACTGACCAATAAGTGAGTCATTCATACCCATGAAAGTACCCCCACAACCTTCCAATATAAAAGAAAAACTAACTAATTACACCAAGTGTTAAACAGTGCTTGCAGCCAATTTACCGAACAGGAATCACCTGCCCTATATCTCAATTAGACGCTGTATGGTAATTATGTGTGTCAACCGCAATCATAGCCAGTTCGTGCCCTGTCTGCTCGACACGAATGATTATCAAAAAAGGCACTCAGTGTTTTATTCACCTCAACACATTTAGAAGAGCGTTACAAACAGACATGGCAGATGGTCTGTACATAACATATAAAAACAAAGCTCTAAAGGGATACCGTATTGCATTAAGCACATTCAGCTTTAAGAAAACATCGAAAATAAGTTAAAATGGACCTAAACTTACCAGTGAGGTGCTCCTAAAAACTGTGTTGCTGCAGACGGACTTAAAAAGTTTGAGACTTTCCTGCAGCGGATTCTAAGGGAAAATATGGAAAAGGAAAGTGGAAGAAAAAAAAAAATAAATGTAGTCTGCACCAAGTCCAGCAAAAGTCTGCCAAATAAATGTTTTTTTAAAGAGCATTACATTTAATTTATGCTTTTACAATCAATCAGTCTTTACATACCCCAGAATGATGCGCCATCAGTGTCGTATCATAGCTGCTGAGGGCCACGACAAACAACACGGCCTGAATACAGTCAAAGCAGCTGAGCCACTTCCTTCTCTCACTCCGCTGGCCCCCGACATCATACAACCTGTCAATGAGCAACACAAACTCCATGCATGCTTTATTCACCCATTGAGCCACCAAGGCTCACTGCAATCTACAGTAACAGTTAAGGCCTTAATTAAATAAAACAGATAGCCTGTCTTATTCTCAAGAAATACAGTAACATCCTTGATATTAAGAAATAGCATTACATTGAAACATTCAAACACATTTTCAAATATTGGGGCATTCCATTTAAAAATATGTTCTGGCACTAAGTGAAGCCGAGGGTCTTGGTGACACAGGTAATGAGCTCCCATTTGGGCCCGAGAGTCTCCAAGTGCATGATTGCGGTACTCATGTCAAACGCAATGCAGCATTTCTCCCCTGGGTCAAGAGTCGGTTTTAACAAGCTGGCGGACAATGAGCATTAACTGTGGCATTTGACAGCTGTAGCTTCTGTGCTACAGGAAAGAAAATCACCACTCTTCATGACCGCAAGAAGGCTCTTATGGTTTGAGTGGAAGAGCAAGATCAGACGAGTAAACCGATACAACTCGCAAGACCTGAGGAAATAATGTTATTTAGCTAAAAAGTGGAATCAGCCCAAGAGACATAACAGACTGTGTAACACGTCTTCTAGAAAATATTAAAATCTTTAACTAATTTATATACAGCTCTCAAAAATTATGAGACCACTGCAAAATGATCAGCTCTCTGGTTTTACTATTTATAATTATGTGCTTGAGTAAAATGAACTTGAACCCTATCTTGAATCACCCTAAAAAAATCAACTCTTGAAATCACCAATTTCAAGAGTTGGTGGTGAGGCCGAGTCTCCAGAGACTCAATAAGCGGCCTTCTTGGACAGAAGCATGTTAAGGTGTATATAACAATGCCAAAGGAAAATTAAGAAATCTAAAACTCCTTAATATAATATAAATATGGTTGTTTAACCCACTGATGACTTTTTCCAAAGTTGTTTAATTCCGTAGTCGCCACCAGTTTCAGTAAAATTCAACTTAGAGTTGTGAAATGTGTTTGTAGGCAATCCACCACAGCCAACATTTAGCCTAGGGGACTGAAAGGGTGTACTGTAAATTAGGGGTGGGTTGAGTGGTTGCCACGTGGCTACAGGGAACATGTTATGCCCCTGCCCTTATTCGCCACCATTGTTTCTGGACTGTCTTTATGCAACTGTCCAATTAAGTACAAAAACAAATAATTACAAGAAAAGCGGAGAAACTACACCTTTAACTCCAAAGCCATCTTATTTACGTGCTATGCCTCGTTGCCAAGCAAGCTAATCACCAACACATCATTGAAGTGTTTTGTGTATGTGTAATGACATGCTTGGTGTGTCTACTTGTACATATTGCAGTGAGTGTGTGTATGCAGCCATGTCTATTTCCCCGTAGTCTCATTAAATGTTGCCTTCAGGTTCAATATCAAGTCTATAAACAAGACTTCATGGTGTCAGAACACATCAAAAGCGTGACTGTTCATGTAAAAAGGTATCGGATGCAATGAGTTCAGTTGTCCCTTGAAAGTAAAGGAAGGTGAAATATTGTTTTAATATTAACTGTGCATATTAAGGAATTCATATTGTCCCTCTAAGGATAAATGTATTACATTATTTTCAGGGAGTTTTGGGTGAGCCAAACTTGAATAATTAAAGCCTTTACCTTCATGAGCAAAATATACAGCATTATGTTGGCTTATATGGACACGGCACTAGGTCACTTGTTGCAAGCACTGCTGAATTAGCCGTGCCTGTTTAGTAAGTCTTACCGAAAGATCGTTTCATTAAGTTGAAACTGCGTCTCAATGATTCCACAGGTCCTCACTCTAACTCTCAGAACATCTGTCTCCATGGGAACGTATTTGGGAGCGATGATTCGACTCATGTTCTCAAAGAAACTGGAGAGGGAATAGGAAGAGAACGAGTGACATAACTGATGAGACTAACATTTAAAAAAACAACAAAAAAAAAAAAACAAGTGAGCAGAAGCACATCCAGTTTTTGCTTTTGTCAATTCTAGTTCTTAACATCAGGCCAAGATGGCCAACGTTTGGGCCTCTTAAATGTTACCAATATGTGCTACTGAACAACAGATGTGGAGCTCTTGCAGGACATGAAGAAAATATTTTTACCTACGGTATTGGCTGCAGGTCTGTTAGGCTGACTTGCTGTATGTTGTAGAATTCACAAACCTTTCAACAATGACTTTCTCTCGTCAGTATACAGGTTAGTGAAAATGTTTGCCATCCAAATTGAGACATGTCCAGCTGTGTCATTTATTGTTTTAATGATCTATATTCATGAAGCCTTTGCTTGCACACAGAATTTACACATTGTGTGCATAAATGTAAGTGTGCTGCCTTGCATCAGCGCCGATAAGGATTTCTTAACACTTTAATTAAAAAAAAAACCACTAAAATTGACCATATTTCCAGACGTCCATCTCTCGACAGCAGTTTAAAGCGCTAGCGTTGAAAAGAATGGATTTCTAAAAACACAGGTTATATCAATAGTTAACTTCCTGTAACTGAAGATTTCTTTTTAGCAAGATTAACAGTTCAGTTCATGCCAGAGCTAATGTCCAAGAAGTCATTTCACACACTGAGGTGCCTTCTGGTCCTGGGGAAGTCAAGTGTGTCACGACTCAGTCTAATCCAATATTTCTTAAGGGAGAAATCAATGTGGGGTCCAGACGAGTGAGAACACTGTAAGCTAGCCGAGTTTCATATCATCTTCCAACCATATCGAGTTCCGATAATGAAGCTGTCACATCTTCATCTTTCTCAGTCTCGCCAGCTGGAGTACGTTTTAACTTGGCAGACCTCCACCCTGTTCCCTCAGAGATAAGAACCCCTAACTCAGTCCACTTAAAAGATAAAACTTATAGAAAAAAAAAATTAAATAAAAATCCACCTTCACCCCAACACGTAATTTTGTTTTGTTTTTAAGTGAAGCGCCAGCACCCGAAGCAGCAGCTAAATCATAAACACCAAAGGCATCTTAATATGAGCAATCCAATTCGCAGCAGATGGCTTTAAAGAGGTCCGGTGTTATTTTGTGATCTTTAATTCTTAGTTATTTATTCCCAGCTAGCTTCCATTTCGTAATTTCCTACATTTCCCAGAAAGCCTCCAAAACATTTGTGCCCATGGGCCATGCATTGAGTCATTTATTTGAGATAAACTGCACATGCTCATGTAGACTGTGCTGCTGCAGCATAAATATTTTTATATATTTTATAACACTTTATTCTTCTACTCCGCTATATTTCAGAGAGAAATACTGTATGTGACAGATATCTAATAAAATTAATATATATCTATATCTCTCTATATATCTATCAAGAATTATGTGTTACAGGGTAATTTTTATTCATTTAATTTTTTAAAGAGTGCAAAACAATGACACCATTCAGCAAAATGTATTCCACACTTGAGTTAACAATCCCCACTTCAGCTGATGATGCAACACACTCTGCAAGTGATCTATGCAGAGTAGTGCGTTAGGATTTCATGACACTGTACAGGCTGCTATTTTTTGATGAACAATTAAATAAATACAGTTACTGAAGGACAGCGATTGGAATACTAGTTCCACCCACAAATCTAAAATCTCCCTTCTGCATCATAATACACGGAAATAATTTGCAGCGAGATGTACTGTGGTAAAATAGTCTTAAAAGCTAACATCCTGTAATCTGTAATTTCTCCTAATTTACTACTTGACACATAATGCTGTTTGACTTCTTACTCATTAAACAAGAAAGGTGACTCTTTAATCCTGTTTGTTTCATCTGCTCCACTTTAATTCCCACCTTCCTGGATATCTGCTATCAGTGCCTTTTAATTTGGTCCCAATTAAGCCTTCCATTCCACAAATGTCACAGGAATCATTTCCTGAAGAGGAGTTATTCTCAGCACTTGCTTTACGGTTGCTCTGTATTCATAGGATGTGACAACATGCTTCTTACTGGGCAATTTCCCTTGACATTTCCACCGTCAGTCATAATTGGGCGATGGTGTTGTGCAACACTTAAGGTCATTCTACTCACTAGAGTGCAGAGTCATTCAGCGCAAACTCGTAACCTCTGGCCACAGCTGCTCGCACCCCATGGTCAGCCCAAAGTGCACAGAAAGCATGAGCCACAAAAGGAAGCAGCTCCTGATCGTCCCCCCAACACTGATTGCAGGACAGGATGGAGCGGGCGTGAACCTACAGTAAACAGGACAAACTATCACAACCGGACACTATACAGTATATTTCAATTTGAAATAAATTAGTAAGTTTGATGTTTTCTCCCCCAAAAAGTAATGCACTGCAGATTGTGCTGCCTGAAGGTATGATCAATATCTCTATCAATCATCTCTGAAGACCAGGTGTGTCCTATACAGAAATGAAGACTGACATCTAGTGTGATTAAGAGGGGCTGCAATACAGAGTGGGCTACCAAGATGAAAGCCATTTGGCTGAAACTTAATCTAAAACTGTCGCCACAGGAATCTGTATCATCTAGCCTCACCTTGTTCTTCTTGTTCGCGAGGTTAATCCTCAGCATCCCCATTCCTCGAAGAACAAACTTCATAGAGGTCAGCAGGTTGTCTAGTACCGCAGACTGTGGAGGGAATGACATTTAGTCAATTAACTGATGCTGCTGTCGGTGACGCGGAGAGTTGTTTTTGGCCCCGACAGCTTTAATATTTCAGGGGTGAAAATAAATGCTCGATTTGCTTTACAGCTGTCCAATACCTTGAAACTGATGAGCTCCTGTTTGGAGAAGCCGTGACTGTGGATTATCTTAATCTGTTTGATCAGGGTGCTCTTTCCACTCTCTGCTGCACCTGACACACACAAGCCAGAGGAGTTCTTTCACCTATAAATGTCTGTACTTCAGTGATGCTGGATAAAAAGGCACTTACTGTGGTTTAACTTACCAAGCAGGAGGATTTTCACCACATTCACCTCAGCTCTGGCATGTTCACAAAGGTCTTGCTCTATTTTGGAGCTCTGGTGTTTAGCCTTTTTACCCTCTTCTGTGACATCCTGCTGAAGGCACACCCTCATGCAGATCTAAGGCAGAGGTCACATGCAAACCTCAATGCTTAGTAAAGCACCGACTGCCAAAACAGTTATTTATATAAATAAAGAAATAATCAGGTGAATAATCCTATATGGCCAATAACAACATTTCATGAACGGGATGTTTTAGAATACAAAACTGACTAGAAATGCATTTACAGATGACAGTCTTCATAAACAAACATTGTCCTTTAAGCTTTGAGAAACAACTCCCTGCACTTAAACACATCACAGAAGTTGTCATTTAGAACTAGAAAGAAAATGAATAATCTGAATAGCCTAAAAGAAG
This sequence comes from Gadopsis marmoratus, assembly GCA_036023855.1. NCBI lineage: Eukaryota > Metazoa > Chordata > Actinopteri > Centrarchiformes > Percichthyidae > Gadopsis > Gadopsis marmoratus. The sequence continues at coordinate 11,648 of JAVQJF010112073.1, forward strand.
CTAAAGGGTTTATTTTTTCCTCTCATAATTGTAAGCTAATTATCTGAATTCTGTTCATTTTGTGACAAGTGACCATCGCATTAAATGACTTGTAAGCAGTCACAAAACTCAAAAGTAGACCATTAAAATGAAAAGCAAAACAATCTAATTTTGAAATAAGTTTTTTTTTTTTTTAAATCAATAAAAGTACTACCTGCAGTGGGTCTGGCATTATATTAAAACAGCAAAACATCGCTCTGCTTTTGCTCCGCACGCCAGCTCCCTCTGATTCACAGCCTGAGCTGCTAACAAACAGCGTCAGCAAGAAACAGACGCGCTAATTAACGCAATTAGGGGCCACGCGTGCACAAGAACCAGCGCTGCTGCGTTCAAAGGCGGCTGGGAAGGACGGGACTTCGGGGAAATCAGAAGGGGGTTGATAGGATACGCACGGTAATACAGGCAAGATTATGAAATAGAGTGTCATTTTCCTTTTTTATTTTTTGGAAGAACGATCTGTACCCAGTTGATATAACGCCATGTTGTACACAAAGCAAGAGGAGGTCATGAGTACTGAAGGCTAATGATGCACACTGTCAGTGGACTCCATTTATAAAAGAATAAAATAAAATAACAATAGATAAAGTATATATCAGCCAGCTCTCCACTGCATGTAGAGATATTGTGACTGATGCCATAAGTACAACTGTAAAGTTCTTGAACTTAGTATAATATTCCTGGCAGATATGTGATTTTTATATGTTATATGGTGAAATACTGGTAGATACAGGAGGTTAATTCTACCCTGCTTTTCTGAAAACGTTAGGGAGTGAAAGAGCTCCATGAGTAGAAAAGGTTAACAGGCCTCTATGCTCATAAAAGGTTATGTCATTATTTAGGAGAAAATTTAATTATTTTGTAGGAAATAGATCAAATGAAATCCACATTATTCAATGCAACTTGTTTGTACTGTACATGCAAACGCATGTTGTTGCAGTGCGACGTGCCCGTCCACCTGAGAGAACATGGCTACTGGAGGAGCAGGAGAATCTCTGGGAAGCCTGGAGCCTGCAGCAAGTGTCCATCCTGCAGGAAGGTCCAGGTTAGACATCTACGTTAAAAAATGTAAGAAAATGGGTACTGATTCAATACACTCCGTTTGTGGAGAACTGCCTAAATGTCTGTTTCATTTCTTTGTCTTTTACAGGCAAAGCTGTAATTGTAAAGTGTTGTCAACAAATGTGTGAACTGTTATAAATAAAAGTGGACTAGACTGTACAAAGTGTTTTCGATAATTCTGAGTATTTAAAGGCCCATACCTAACCTGTACACCTCTCCCACTGTCTTAATGCTCACGCAACACATTAAATAATAAAGTGTTGTATTTTCTTATACTACTACTGAAGGTGTTTACAGCCATCAACATGTCAGCACAAAATATTTTCAGACAGGAGAATCATAGTTTCAGTTCATTTATAATATTTAAATGTACATTTTTAATGACTTTAAAGATCTAAAGACTTAAAGCAGTCAAAGTGAAAAAGCTGGAGGCTTAACCATGAGAGGTGAATACCACAGGAAGAAACCCACTTCCAAAGAAACTGTCTCAATGCACTCTAGGCAGGCATGTGGACTGAATTCTATTTATAATTGGATAATTTATATTTAAAAGTTCTGGGTAGGTATTAAGATATCCACTCTACAGTAACCCATATAGAGTACACAGTAACATACTTTATGTATACAGTGCTGGGATCTCTAAGGAAGTGAATTTGCTGCAAAAGAATGGAGTTCCTGCCAACTAGTGTCACATTCGGCTTTTGAACTAAATATAACCAACTCAGAAGAACACAGAAGAAGCTATGGTGTATATGCAAATATATAAACACACACACCTCACATGTTGTCATTGGCAGATGATTTTATTTTGTATTTGTTGTTCACCAAATTCTGAAATTCCTATTCATGAGGGCAAATAAAGATGCATGCAATGAAACCACTACAACAGTATCTTATAGTAACAATATGTATAAGAGAATGGATGCTACATGGTTCATACAAGTGTGACAATAGTGCCCCCAAGTGACTGTACTGTAACATTACATATGAATTGTCACGGAAATAGTACTAAAGCATTTCATTGGTTAATAATTGTACAATAAAAATAGGCAGTATTAAATTTGTTTACAAATTGATTTATTCATCTATAAATAGACTGAATTACTCAGTAATTAATTATTTTATATTGTAATAGACAATAAAATGATAGGTGTGACTACACATACTGGCCTCTTCCTTAGATTAGAATCAGCTGCACCGAACTAATTCCTCATCCATTTCTAATTAATAATGAATCATCTACTTTTTTGTTCCTCTTCAAGTAAAGTGATACTTAATATTTTGTCTTCTGTTCCCCTCAAGTAAAGCATCCTCCTACCAACCTAGTATTCACTTCCATATATCTATGGAGGTACATTTGTGTCTTTTTAATGCAAACATAGGGTTGAGAGCAAAACCTTCCACACTGCAATCAAAAATAGGTTTGAGAACAAAATTATCTACACTGCAATTAAAAAGAATGTGATGAAAACATTAATGGGAATCGAAGTTTTGTTTACAAATCCTAAAGGTTTTGGTTGCGCATCCAACTACTTGCACGAGATGACGTCTTTCTGTTTCCACTTCCTTCAGTGTGCAATATACAATACACAGTTGTATCAATTCCTTCATCCTCCAGGAACCGCCTGCATACTCTCGCCACATGAGGCCGGGCATCGTCATCCCACAGGACCCACTGCACCAGCATAGGGTCTGACAATGGGTCCAAGGATTTCATCTTGATACCTAATGGCAATCAGCCGTGGTCTAGCCTGTAGAGGTCTGTGCCTCCCCAGACCCACCATCAAAGTGGTCATGCTGAACGACGTTACAGGCAGCGTAACATTCTCCACGGCTTCTCCAGACCCTTTCACGTTTGTCCCATGTGTTCAGGGTGAACCTGCTCTCATCTGTGAAAAGCAGCAACTGCATCAATCGAGTTCAAAACACCCTCTCTCGCTGACTGTGGATGTTGCTAATCGAGTGGCCAACAGAAACATGTGCATCTATCAGGGTAGGTCCTGCCCATGGAATTCAACAGATCAGCCAGCAAAACTTTAGGATTCGCATGAATACATGTTTTCACCACACAATTCGCAGCATGTTTTAGACAAGTGTACCTCCATACATTATGGAGCCAACAGGCAATCAGAAGGGAGAAAGGGCAACGGTCCCCAGGCTGACTCGGGACATTTCATAGTTTGTGCTGTTAAAATTTCAACTGTCAAGTCACCTAGTTAAGATGTGCTGCAGGCAGAAGCTTCGGGGTAAATACATAACCTCCTTGGATGCATGAATAACGTAAAGACAATATCGCAATGAGAAAGAAAAATACAAAGCTGTCCAAGGATAGAGAGTTTTGTACAGCCCTTTGAAGCAAGTGGATTTTTGGCCGATAAAGAAAACTTACACTTGCTAAATGTTTACCGTTTGAGAAACTCCTCTATTGTATTTTCCCCTCCAGTCTAAAGTGCAAAGTCATTTCAGTAAAGCTTGTACACACAAGCACAATTATATCTGAGCCCAACAATGTTGTTAATGTCAAATTGGAGACTTGCACCGACAGTGTTGAGCCATGGGGCCAGTTTAACAGCCCCATTAGAGGCCCACTGACAACTAGAGGCTGTTCATAAAAAAAGGGATCAATTTCATGTTTAAAATGTGGACATGATATGAATTAACTTTTACATTTGGCCAAAATGCTCACTTGTCGAAATACTCTGTATGGGGCAGGTGGACGTTTATAAGTACAAGGAACTTCAGAGCTTTTTTAAAAGTATTTATTATAATAGCAGGCTAGAATTTAGCATGTTGATGGAAACGACGGTCCCATGGTGATCGAGTCACTGGGAGATCCGTTTCAGTAGCCGTTTGTTGAAGATGGATAAAGGGAACGTGGGGATGGAAACGATGATGGTCCAATTGTGATCGAGTCCCTGGGAAATCTGTTTCAGTAGCCAGTTGTTGCTCATATGGTGGATGTTGGGGATCGATAACAGGACCATGGGGATGGAAACGATGATGGTCCAACTGTGATAGAGTCCATGGGAGAGCTCTCTCATTAGCAGTTTGTTGCTCAGAGCGTGGATGTTGGGGATAGTGAGGGATAAAGGGTGGGACAAAAGGAGGATCGAAAGGCACATATGGAGGAAACTGTGGCAATGTTGTTGCTGGTAGAGGTCCTGGGTAGGGCCAAGGAAAGGGAGGGAAGTGAGGTGGGTGTAGAGGATGATGGAACATCCGGGGAGGAGTTGTGGCTAGGGGAGTGGATGGAAAATGGGGATAAGGAGCGAAGACAGAGGGGTATTGTGGAAATTCAGGCATTTCTGGTTTCTTTGAAGTCGTCTGTTCTGGCAAACCTACAAAAGGGTACCGAGGATAATTTTCATAGGGTGGAAAGAAATATGCTGGGGGTTTCTCAGGATCTGAAACACCAGGTTTCTTGGTGTGGTGATGTAGGCCAGAAGGTAGTGCAGTTTTGGGACATAAGAGGGATACTGGAAGTCCTTGCCAACGCATTGGGAGCATATGATGTCCACCCTTGGGAGGACAACACAAGCCAAAAGGTTACAGGACTGGAACTTCAGTCATTTACATTTTTCTGAATGATTGTGGTTAAAGTCAGCTATCAATAAACCTGCTTATATGCAAATCATTTTAGCTCAGTTACAGTAAGTTTAACGGCCAGGATTAGCCACATATTGTACAACAGCTTTGCATTTCAGTAAACATTACCTCATGAATGATGTTGCAGCCATCATAGGGAACCAACATTATGAGTGCAAAAGAATTCATTCGCATGCTGTAGCCACATGTGGAAGGGACCTGGGACAGAGGAAGTGGAGGTGCATTTCCTGTGGGAACAAATGTATTTAATGTGACTGTTACCACTGGAGGACAGGCCACTTAATTAACTGAAATACCTTGTTCCACTGCAAAGTGTGAAACTCCTGGTCCCACTGCTCTGAACTTCATCTGGTCCTCACCACACTGCAGAGAAGATGCCATGCGCTTCCATAATGCTTCTCTGGAAGCAGCATCTTGTGCATGTTCTTTTGACCAGCCTGACGAAGAAAATTAAAGTGTGTAGCCTACCAACTACAGCCCAAACTAAGAACTTGATTTGAAAACAAGACATAGAAATTTAACAGAACCACTGCAATTCAAGACCTGAAGAGATTCCTACCTGTAGAGTCCGACTGATAAGCAGCTTCATCCGCCACAGAAGCATTTGAGGAGAAATTCTTGGTCCCATCTAGGATTTGTGATGAAAGGCCCGACACTTTCTCAGAGACGCTCCCAAACACAATTTCCCCTTCTTGGAAGCCTATCGTTTTGGCTGCGTCGGCTTCATTTCGCCCTCCTCGTGTTTCTGTTTCCTTCAGCCTACGACAGTGTATCATTTGCACCAAATGACACAGCAAAATAACAACTGCCACCAAGTAAACCGTGGCACTTCGCCGTTTCCCTTTACACATCATTCTGCCAGGAATGTTGAGAGCTGCTAGATGCTGATTTGCTGCAGCTATTTGTACTGTGACTGCTGGCAGGTGCACAGCTGCAGTAGGTTGGCTAATTGACTCTCCTGCAATCACCTGGCATTGG
>JAVQJF010112088.1:0-15184 GCA_036023855.1 Gadopsis marmoratus
CATCCTGGAGGAGTTGTACTGCCTGTGCAGCCTCTGTAGGGTCCAGGTGTCACCTCATGCTACCAGCAGTGACACTGAACTTAGCCAAATGCAAAACTTGTGAAAACAGTCACAAAAGATGAGGATGGGAGAAAATGTCAGTGTCCTCCACCTGTAAAACCATTCCTGTTTTGGGGGTCGTCTCATTGTTGCCCCTCTAGTTCACCTGTTGTTAATTTCATTAACACCAACGCAGCTGAAACTGATTAACAACCCCCTCTGCTACTTAACTGACCAGATCAATATCCCAGAAGTTTAATCGACTTGATGCTATACTCTGCTTAAAAAGTGTTCCTTTAATTTTTCCAGCCTGGAAAAAGGGGTGCTTCATTCGTATCTCACTGATTTGGTGGAAGTTGTGCTGAATTCACTGTCTAGGGACATTTTTTACCAGGCGTTTCATTTTCACATAATGTGAAACTGAATAATTTCCCCAGTTTGTAACTGCCTGCCTAAAATTGATCAAACAATCTGTCACTTGGTGTTTTTTATAATTAATAATGTTGCTGCATCCAATATAGCATTACTGGGCACAATATAAAGTAAGTCAAACCAAAGCATTGTGTGATCCAAACACTAGCTGATTGTGGCTGTCTGCTCAAAAGCATATTAAAATAACTGCATGCTTACAATGCCACTTCTTGACTCGGTCAAGATTTATAAGTTGTACATTGTCACGAGCAAAGATGCCACTTGTACCACTTGTAGTGTTTGTGGATAGACAATGCTGCACAGCTACTGAGCCACACAAAATATGAAGTGTGCTAGTATGCTAATTCAAAGTAACAGTTCTAGTATTGAAAAATGGCAGATAACATTCACACTGACAAGACAAGAATTCATTAATAAGCAAGCAGTGGAATTACAAGTGAAATGCGTATCATGAGATCAGAGACCAAGTCATGTGAACAAAAGATCTGTGCCACCCGTGACTTCACCTCCCACAATATTGTTAGCAGCTAATGAGAGAATGAACTCTAACTCTGATTGTGAGAACAAGCTACAGGTGTGAATTTGTACATCACAAAGTAAATGTCTCTCCATCAATGTCTTCGTAATAAAGTGCAATGTTGTAGATGCTTGATTTGAGATCATATTTTTAGATTTAAAGTTAGACTAGAATAAAGCTTGAAATAACCCTAGGCTTATTAAAAAACAAAAAACAAATGTGCCAATCCTGTGAAGGCGTGGAGAATACTGGTTGCGTGTGAAAAACTGTTTCACTTTGCAGCATTTTACTGCAAACAAGAACATGTAAAAATACATTATGCAAGTATGATTCACAGAGCCTTAATCTTTATTCCAACCCCACAACATAAAAACTAAACTCTAAACTGTCACATGTCATTATCTGTAGTATTCATGTTTCATTAATTTTATGACATGGCCTTTTGGAAGATTAGTTTCTTGTGGTCTGAAAGAAAAAAACACAAGAATCTAATACTACAAAAAGCAACTCATGGCAGCACTACCGTGACTGCTACAACACTGAAAGAAATCTACAAGGACAGTAAAGCTGCAACTATTAACTGTTTACTCAACCATCAATCAACTAGCCTTTTGTCTATAAAACATTAACCAATTAACCAACTAATTTACTCTCACTTCAATTCAATGCATAATGAATTGAAGCAAGCAGCTATTTGTATTTTGTTCACATTTCTGCAACGCTGAAGCGGTAAATGTTTGGTGTTTTTTACTTGATAAATTGCTGAAACAATCATCACATTTGAGACCACGTACATCAGTGCTCAAAGAGATGAGAATGATAATGTATATGAGTGAAAAATGATAGGAAGTAGGAAGGGAGGAAGAAAAACATGCTTTCAATGCACATGCAAAAGAGTGTGGTTAATGTCTAGAATTACATCCGACACACACACACAAATGCACCAATGCCCGGCTGTCCATGGACAGAGGACAGATGGCCGTGTAGTGGCTCTGGTCCAGGAAGTGACGATGTTCTGTATCATTATAATCTGCTCTGTAGTATGCTCCCTACTGCTGTTCTGGACAACATGTTTCACCCACTGAGAGCAGATACTGGAACAGCTCTTCTGCTGCTCTGTCACACATACTCTTAGAGAGGTGCTGAGACAACAAACTAACTTGCATTGTGCGTGCTTCTTCGTTTAACCCTCAGAAAGTTGGCACAAACTGGTCATTTCACAGCCCACAACTCGGAATTTCACAATTTCTTAATGCAGCAAAGAAAGGTTTCCAAGGACAATACAAATCCTCGGCAGCAGAAAGTTACAAAACACATCCACTCAGCCCTTTACTAATCAGTCTTGGATTGCTCACAGGAGTTATTTCCGTCAGTCAGTCTGTGCATGTAACCGACACACAGACCCAAGCAACGGGGCTGGAAAGAAACTGATTCTGCTTCCCCGTTCAGCCGGTTTGCAGAAAAAGCTCACTTGTTACCACCCATAAGCTGCAAAAATCGCAGCAACATCTCCGCTCTCTGAATCCAGTGCCAGAGCTTCGATCTTAACATATCTCGACAAAAGTTGTGATAACATCCTAATTGTGTGTGCTGTAACCACAAATTTAACTAAGCTTTTCAATTAGAGGTTAATGCCTGTAAAAGGAAGAAAAAAAAGAACGGCTGCACTGCCATGGGGCTCAGCCACACGATGTTAATTAATTTCATTTATAGCACAGACAGCACATCTACAAGGTTGTTGTTCATGTGATTACAAAGAGAACAACTGGGAGCAGAAACATGTCTGTCGTGATGATGGAGATGATAAATAACACTGCATTTTCCTCTCTCGCTGCTGCTGCTGCTTTGAGGGAATCTATCTTACGTGTGCGTGGTAAAACAAGTTTGGCAGAGTTTTTTTTGTTTAGCTTTTTTGCTGTTCACTCTCACCAGTGTATTTACAGCAAGCAAGTCTCTGTGTGTGTGTATAAACTGTATACATGAAATATGCAAACTAATCAAACTGCCTAGCCTCACTTTCTGAGTTCTACTACACACAAATGAGGCATTAAAACAAACAAATTCAAATTCATCCGCAGGTGAGGTCTCTGACAAGAACAGTGACAAAAGCGTCTCCAGCTAGACCTACAGCTCAGCATAAAACAGTGCGTTCAGTACTGTGCATGCAAAATCTGATTTCCAGATAGCTGAGTAAGACTGACAAAAAATAAATAAAAAATCAAACAAGAAATGATAATAATATAACTGAGGTTTCACTGCACCTGACAGTGGATGAAACTTTAACAATATGTTGAAGAGTGATTAACATTAAATATCCATGACTCTGGACTAATCCTCATGCTCACAGCGCTACATTTTTTTTCAAATGGTCCTTGAATAACATCTCCACAGCATTTAATGGCTTTGTGTGTTTTTTCAATGTCTAATGAGTGAGCACACACTTGGATTAATACCCTGTAATGTTCTCATTACAGAACGGTGTGAGGAGAGAGGGCTTGGCAGCTGGAAGCATTTAGGGGCAGCAGCCCTTACTGGAAAGTGCAGGAGGAAAGCACTCTCAATGGGTTCTAACGAAGGTTTCTTTTTTTTTTAAGATCATGCTGATGAGAGGTTGTAATGGTGCTTAAAGTGAAATAAGACATAATTTTACTCATTCCTTACATAAACATACAATAATTATTCATTGCGGATGCGAGGGTGAAGGGATAATGTCAGAGATTTATGGCCCAAGTGGTAAGAGTTCGAGATATTCATCAATCCTTTCTAAAGTTGTGGTGCCACAGTGCTTGAGATAGGCCTCACTGGCTGAATGAGGATCAGGGGGTGAGTCGCCATGCAGGCGGGCTGAGGTTTAGAGGTGGAAATCACACCCCACAGCCAGCCCAGCCCAATCTCACACATAGTCAGCACAAGAGGAAGGACACAAGAATGGACATTAGCCATCATGAATCACAATCATAACAATGGAATTTAATAAAACTTTGCGTATTAAAGAAAATAGACTAATCCCTTTAAATCTTCCATAATGAGAGAGGAGAAATCCTAAGACTGTGATATTTTCCCCTCCCTTCACCCCACAAGATTTCAGGCTTTCCACAGGATTCCACTAGCTTAGCCGCAAATCGCCTCACTGCTGTGCGATACCGCTGTATCCTCTAAGAATGGGGCGAACACACAATCTGCCACGTCTATGGGCACGCACACACACACACACACACACACACACACACACACACACACACACACACAAATCTTATTTGACTTTGAGTGATGTATCCTGGAGAAGTCCAGATTGCTGATGGTTCTCATTTTCCACACCAGGAAAGTAGCTGGTGACATTGCCACGAATCAGGCGATCAGCCCAGCAAGGGACAGGCCGTGGAGAGCTGAGAAGATGAGGAGCAGCAAAAGATGAAAGGCTCAGAGACAAATCCTCTCTGTCCAGGGCTCGCACAAACCGAAAAGGAGAAACACGAGCATCTGGCTGCTGGTTTTCAGATGTTTTTCTAATCTACTCCCCGAGGCCATGCTACAGCCTTTTAGAAAGATTCTTTGAAGTTTGATATTGAAACACAACACATACTTCATAAAGAGAAGCTAAAATGATACTAACGTTTCAAATTAATGATTACTGATGAAAAGAGCTAACATTCAGGCGCTGAGATGGCAGGCAAAAAGGAGCCGTGTGACGCCGTCCGTGCTGCTAGGGAGTTCACTGGAATGACTCACGCACATGTCTCCAGCGGAACAACGGGTGTAAACACACGCTGATGGCCCCAATTAACCATGTTCAGAACAGACAGATGTGAGTTTATCACATGTTTGTTCACTAACCTACAGAACAATTACTTTAACATCGTGTGAAAAATCCTACATTAACAGCGCCCTCTCTGCATTGACGGGAGACTTCAAACACGTTTATTGTGCTAACTTGCTAATAGGACAGGTTTGAAATGAATGATAGAGGTTTAACTTTGGAAAGCTAAGCTTGCTGTACTGATTTATGGAAGAAAAAAGGTACATTTTTCATCCACCCCATTTTTTTTGTGTGTAAAGCAATGACAAATTATGTCACCGATGAGATTTACATTTACTAAGTTTTGGGATTTCTCTATGCAGTACTGCAATAAAGCCCCTTGATCTCATAGTGAAAAGGTATGAAAGGTATAAATATTATACAGTATATTATAATATCACATATACTGTCATCATCACAGGTAAGAAGGGTCTATTAACGGCAATGAGAAATGGAAACTTTTCAGACTCGCCAGTAACTCTTGAAAACTAGTTTTCGTCTGATGAACAAATGTCTACAAGTGCATTTCCCTGTCCACAAGATATGACTGAGTCACATTCTGGCTGTGCCGTGGCTCCATCACATCTCCAATCCAACTGGAAATGTTTCAGAAGAACTGCGTCTTCAAGCAGCCTGTCTTTCAGCAGCCAGATTTTCTGTTGTTTTGTTCATTTGTTTTTGGGATTCACAGTTGTGCTGTGTGTGTGTGTGTGTGTGTGTGTGTGAACTGTTCGCGTGTTTCTCTCTTTCTCTGTCTGTCGTTCTTTTGCTTCAACTGCTTCTCTTGCTTCAAATGTTACCTCATAAACAATCATTTACCCCTTAAAAGGGGAACCCACGTAAAAAGGACTATTTTAAAAGAAAGATACAAAGTCATCCATCCGACTGTGATTGACGCTTTCAGTTGCAACAAGCATCACTGTTGTTGCATGTTTTTCAACAATTTTAGAAAAACTCTGAGTGACTAAAATATTAATAAATATTTTGTGCACCAACAATAAAATAAATTGTTTTGGTGACATGGGTGCACACTTTTGCTAATAAAGGTACAATTAGTCAGTCATAATACTTGTCATTCAGAAGACTTTAAAGGGAATTATAAACAAATTACTCCAAATTACACATACATGCATTATTAATTACAACCATAATTGTAATATGAATTACATGTGCTGGACACTATTTACTTTACTTATTGACTTTAACATAAATGACGCACTGTACATGTCAATAATCAACTCATAACAGGCTGATAGTGCTGTATACACATTCATAAGCATTCAAAATACAAATGTACCATGCATCTACCCACCCAATGAAAAATATGTCTGAATTTATCTATGAAATATGAATGGAATGCCCTTTTCCAACAGTCAGATAAAGGTTTATTGAAGGCCACAGTGAGCAGGATTGAGGTTGCCATGGCTACAAGTGTGAAAAGGGCATCTGATCTGACTTCTGACCAGTCAATTAATCTTGGAATTGCAATTTCTTTTGCATTTTTCTTCAATCAAAGGCTCACTCATGATTCAAAATTAATTGCAGTGCATAAAAAAAGAAAAGAGTAAAGACTGAGATTGTGGGACTCAAACACTTTGGAAAAGTACAGTAATGCCAGAGTCTTAAGATTAAGACTGCCACAGGCGAACATCGGGAGAATTTTTAAGATGGATTAAAGTCTGAATATTTAGTTTGTTTGGTCTCTGTGTGAAGTGGTGGAGAAAACATATTATTCAACAAAATAACTTTTCTCTTGATTTTACAGATGGATAACTTTCAAATCTTCTTGTTTGGAAGTTTCACAAAGCCACAATAAAAAATTGATTACATGACATTGCTTATAAAAATATATATTGTGTTTATTGTTTTGGTTAGTGTATTTAATTGAAAATGCTAATAACAGGACTATTGTAGGATAAAGGACTATAATATTGTCCTATAAAATAACAATGAAGGATCAACTAGAAAACACTCGGGAGCTCTGCCATGACTGCAGAAATCCTACTACAAACTAGTTATTTAAATAGAGAATGTGTCTTAATTTAAACAGCTTTAACCGAAAGAGTCATATGGAGCCCTCTTTTAAGCTCTTAAGATTGCATAATAAGGAGTAAAAATTGCTGTATAACAGATATAAAGGAGCTCAAAATGTTACTAAAACATAAAATGCCAACCTTACAAATGTCACTCAAATCCGTCCTGTAGTTTAAGATGTTCTGCTACCAAACAGGGAGATAAACAGATAACATGTTTTATCTCTTTAACACATTTAATATATGAACTGTACACACATTGGAGTTCAGAGGACTCACTGACATCCTCAGCGCCATAAACACCTACAGAGAAGACAAGCATCACATAAATAAAGCACTTGGTGGGTTAACAGTTAAATAAACTGCCAACATCATAATTTATTTGTGTATACTATCTATGTTCATTTACGCCGTGGCTTGGACGCGTATGTGCCAATAGGTTGCGTGTGTGAGAAATGATGAAGCATAACATTTCCCTTATTTAAGTTACTCATAAGCTGAGGGATGATGTGGAGGTGGGGATTTCTATCACCTTTCACAAATAACAGGGAAAAGTCAATTTCATCGCCTTTTACTGCACCGTCACAGGAACACATCTCATGCTGTCTCTCCTCACTGTATCCACACTGCCCTCGTAGTATCACGTCCTCTGTGCCACTCATGCCTCCCTTTTAAAACAAGGCAGGAGGCGGTTTGATTATCACACTGTAAGTCGCAGCTAATTAGGATAGGTCAGCTGGTGCAGTCAAATAGTGTCTCTCCACGCTCTTCCTCCTCCATCATCCCTCTCTCTCCATTTCCTCGGACAGGCCTATCAGTGGGTAACATCTCCCTACACCACTGCCGCCTGTCTGTTCGTGATAGCGACTATGGCAGTCGTCTCCACAGAGGCGAGCGATGTGCTGCCAGCCACTCCGCCGGAGCCAGACAAGCCTGGATCAGCGTCTGCTGCAGACGCGCTGGAGCATCAATTAATCGCTGTTAAAATATGGCAAAAAATGCATTTGATATACTTAATCTTAATTAATACATTGCTACCAATTTTGCAGGACTAATTAATCAATTTCAGTCTGGTCCCTGATGCAAAGATGTCCAGATTATGTTGTCTGGAAGGAAACTGCACTCAACATCAGAGAAGATGGATTACAAGCACGGAAAAAGGGAGTTGTATGTTTCTTTTACCAATGCGTATTACCAGAGGAGCACAAAAGAGAAGGACGAGAAACAAAACAGAAAAGAAACAATTGTGTATACTGCCGGCTACAACCTACTGATTATAAAGGCTAAGAACTGAAACAGGGTTGGGGATTGATTGGGACTTGAACTACATGCTTTGTGCACTTGTAGTCCTGTTTATACTGCACCAGTGAATGAGGCCGCAGTGTCCTGGCAGGCAAGCAGAGAGAGATACAGAGAGTAATTGGGAGGGTTATGCTTGGAGAGAAACAGAGGACTTAAGACAGGATGAAGGAAGGAAGGAGGAAGGGAGGGTAGAGGAAGACCTATGAAGTAGATGCTAAGTGCTGAGATGTGAAGAAAATAAGCCTGCAGGAAAACGGCCCCAGGGACAGTGACCAATGACATGCTTCCTTTTCCGTTTTTTTCCATCTAATAATAGACATACAGTACCTGTGTGTGTCCATGTGTACAGTTCATGTGTGTCCACACAGGGTGCTTTTGTTTAACCCACAGATAGCAATACCTGAATGCAGAGCAGCAAATGAAATCAAATTCCTTGAAGTCAATTTTTCTTAAGTCTCATTAATTAGCTATAAAACACACCAGACACAAGGTGACCATCTTGTGATTCATATTAAACAGCAGGGAGGACATAAACATAAAAACAGACCTTTCCAAACAGATTACTTTGCACGAGGAAGAAGATCCCACCATAATCAAAGTGAGGCATCGTTTACTGCCTTTGAGCATTCAACTGGTGTCTTTGTAACTTAATAAAGATGCCCTGGAACAATGCCAGAGTGGCGTTCACCCCGCCCCTCATCACTTCTCTTGCGCAACACCTTGTCCTCCTGCCCCCGCCCTCCCCCACAGCTTAGCTAAGCTCACATGTTATTGGCTAAACACAGCCAGCTGCAGTCAGTTAAACTGTTGAATCTCACATCAATCAATTTCCCCAAACAGGGAGAGGTGGAGCAGTGGAACGAATGTCATAGAGCGGTGGTGACAACACAGCGGAGGGCGAGAATAAATGGGAGGACAGAGACGAGTGTGAAACAGGCAAAGGCTGGCAAGGGTTACCACCTTTTACTGTGTTTCCAGCACCACCGGGCTTGTTTGTGTGTGTCTGTTCGTTCATGGGTGTGAGAATCTCTTCCACGAGACCGCCAAAAGGATGCCGATTGAAGACAACAAAGAGAAAGGTGGATGGACAGGCTGCGTTTGGCACTATCAGCCAGTAGCAGTACACATCCACCATCAACGTTTTACTGACTGACTGCTGCCCAACACACTCTGAGCTCCCTTTGTCATGCGTGTTGTGTGTATGAATGTGATTGTTTCAGTCTCTCATGGACAATTAAATGGGAACATTTTCAAAATGAGAAACATATGGAGTTTTTTAATTGGCCAATTTCTCTTGCCAACGTGTGGGGCTTTTTTTCCATGGTAAAAACCAATGAAAAAGGGGACAAAAATGCTATCTAGTCAGACATGCATATTGGAGCACAGTGTTGCACAAATTGTCATCGTCCTTCCGCAAGGAGTAAAACAGCCCTTCTGTTCCCTGGATTAATAGCACCATTACAGAGGAATCATGCTCAGTATACAGCACTGTACTTCTGGATCCAGTCAGTGAGATACATAATTCTTGGTGTAGAGACTTCAGTGAATTTGTATTTCTATGGGAATATCTGTTTTGCCAAGCAGATAATGGCCCAAACCGAGGTACATGACTGGCTGAAGCTGCACTGAGACATTTCCCATACCTCCTGTCCCATTACTTCTCCCTATACCTATGTATAATCTTGGCTTTCTTGTTTCCTCTGACCCTGCACTAATCATGCAAGGTGGATGGGGTGAGGCCTGCAACAACTCATATCTGGGGAGTTATTGTTCTACATATGTCATGTGTAATCTGCCCGACCCACAACGCTTAGAATAATTATTCATATTTAATCACCACACTATGAAGCTACATCGCCTGCCGCTCACTAAGTCATTTTCCATGTTCCATTATCAAAGTTTCAGAATCGGGTGCTCAGGGAAAGGGGACTAAATGGAGAGGCTGAAGTAGTTGGGCTTATAAAAACATAATGGGCTTGTCTCCTTTGATAAACTGAGGACGTGTATAGAATGCACACTCGCTCACTCCCTAAAATACACACACAGACATACACACACACACACCCACACACACACACACACACACACACACACAGGCACGCATTAAATGAGAAAAGTGCCAAGAACAAAGTAGGGGAGAATAAAGTAGCCAAGTGTAAGTTCAGATTGTGAGCGTTCAGGCAAGTCAGGAGCTCAATCGTTAATACAAATAACTGCAGCACAGAAAACGGATTGATAGTCGTTTGGTTCAAGCGTGTTTGGCTTGCGCGGCATTTTACAATTCTCCTGCAGTCAAATTTGCCAATGAGGGCTCACCTTCCTCCAAAGGTGGTGGTTTCACGCCTGTAGCCTTCAGCTTGAGGGCTTCTTTTGCAGACATATCGCAGCAGGAGCCTTTGTTGGTGTCCTGGTCGCTGTCAGCCTGGTCGCTGTCACCATGACCACTGTCTCTGAGGCTTGCTCGCTCTGGGTCTTTAAATGTGGAACTGCTAGACAAATAAACAAGCACAATGAAAATAAAAACAAAAGAAGATTAGTACAAAGTGTATGGCTGCAAAGCTTTTTCTTAATTTACTCTCAGTGGAAGTTAAGAGACAGAATCAAACACTGATGGATGTTTAAACAAAACAAGAAGAATTATTCTAATAGGATTTAGGATGTAATAAAATGCTTCTACAAAATACTGAACCAGCAGACCTGTCTCTTAAAGGAGAAACAAAGAAAAGAGAGGCTCTTGCGTGTGATCATATTTTATGTGTTGTAGAGAATACTGTTAGTGACCACTTTTAAAACTAATTTAATGTACATGCCCTTTCTCTCCCTGCTGTGACTCAGTACAATTAATTGTCAGGTCAGTTCCTGCTGGTATAGCACTGTGTTGGGACTATTGAAGAAAAGAAAACAAAGTTCTGAGATGTAGTGATGGTTATAGATCCCAACTCTTACCTTTGAACAAACTGTTGTCTGCTACCCATATAATTAGGCTCAGTGGGGAAACTGTCAGTCTGTGGAGAAGAGAGAGAGAAAAAAAGTATGTAGTGGGCTCTAGTATTGCTGTGAAACAGCTGTGATCTCCAAGTGACATATGATTAATTATACTGGGGAAAAATGAGGTAGAGGAC
This sequence comes from Gadopsis marmoratus, assembly GCA_036023855.1. NCBI lineage: Eukaryota > Metazoa > Chordata > Actinopteri > Centrarchiformes > Percichthyidae > Gadopsis > Gadopsis marmoratus. Next base: position 11,242 of record JAVQJF010112088.1, read on the forward strand.
AGAGTAGGGGCAAATAAACTACTGGGGATGTGAGCTCTATATCGTTTAGGTTTGAACATTTCATTAACCACATAAAGGAGGCTAATTAGCCATTCGAGAGTAAACTGCAGAGCTGAACATCAAATCTGGGAGATGTAATATAATCAATAACTGCTAGGACAATGGTCTTGATGAGCATAGAAAACTTTGCAGCTACTGTGCTGAAGTGTCAGCTAAACATCCCGCAACCAAATTACAGCACTATCTGTGCAGAAATTAAAATGCAATTTGCAAGTTTCTTTAACAACATTTCTGTGAGAAACTGTTGATTCTCGGAGACTCAACACTTTTTTTTCCTTCTTCCAGAAAGTGAGCAATTGTTTGTGAGGAACGGGGGCTTGTATGTGTTGAACCATCTGGTGTTTATTTGATACGGGGCTACCTGATCATACACAGGGGACTTCATGCTATATGGATCAATAGAAAAAGAAATACATACAGTATACACTAGTGTACACACACAGAGACACACTATAATGGGAAAGTCTCACATATACAGTCACACAAAGAAACAAACAAAATACAGAGGCATAAAGAAATACTGATACAAACTCTATATTTCAGAAACACTCCTCTATCCCCCGCACTGTAGCAGTGCATTACAGACTGGATCAATCACAATAGCACTGGAAAGTACTCTGTCTCTCTCTCATGTTAATTATATCAAAGTACTGTATATGAGGGTTTTTAATCAGGTCAATTGAGATAAAAGGTCACAAAACATCCTACTTTCTTTCTGGCATTTACCAAAGTACGTGCCAACCTTGCTAATAATGAAAACAACTCATTTAAAAGCAATCAGATGTACAGACTTCACTGTAAGCCACAAAGAACACAGGAAGACAGAAATGAATGTGTTTATATTGTGTTACATTTATTATAGGGATATCTCAACGTAGCTGTTGGGTGGAGGTAGGAAGGGTGGAAACAAATGCCTCCAAGAGAAATAGCTTTCATACTTTTGCAGTGGTATTCATCACAGTAACACAAATAATTACCCTATGTAGTGCACAACTCTCCGTCTTGAATTGATAGCAGCAAAATGTCATGTTTAGTGAGTAATGTCTGCCTTGTGCCAGGCTTTTTCACATGCACAGCTTGACTCACAGTCGATAGAGTATTTCAATGTCATCCGTGCTCTGCGGTGGCTCAGTATGAAAAAGGGTGTGTGAAGGTCAGACAGGCCACCTCAGTACTTTGACCTTCCATGCTTTTGCCAACACCTTTATCTCTACCTAAACACTCTATTCCATCTCAGCCTTCGACAAGATTAAAAGAAAACACCCACAGAATATATCAAAGGCTGGAATCTGACCACGGAGAAAGAGAAGAATGAATGTTTGAAATCGTTTGGCATTGAAATGATAACAGCTTTTCAAAAAGGGTAGATGGAAGTCTCTATATTGATGTGCCCCTTCTGTACTTTTATGACCAGGGACTCGTCCTTGGACACACTTTTCAATCAACTCAGCTCTGTTGGCACTGAATCTGATCAGGGAGAAAAAGGACATTAACAGAAAAAGTTTTCCTTAATTGCTATAGGGTTAAATTTACACCAAAAAAGTTAATCTTTTACCACCCACTGTAGTGTTTACCATTGATGAAATTACTGTACTTCAGAGTAAAGACTGCTTTGATAGTGTGTTGAATGGAAATACACCACTGAATCCCATAGCGTGATATTTGTGGTTGTAGTTTTTCTTACCGTAAAGAAAAATAAATAAATATGCGTGTCGCACATAAAGTGGCATGTTCTCTACATCCCTCTTCCACCTACAACACCCCTTCCACAAGCCAATTAAAAGCACATTACGCCTCTTCATAGAAGTCTCTTTCCTGCCAATTAGAGTCCATGCTGATCTTAAGCATCCATCTCTTCCTGTCTGTCTATACTGCCCAGCCCTTTCACTACAATGGGCCACCTTCCAATTAATCGATCGATAGCAGTCAGTATGGGCTGCTTTGTACTTAGCCAGTTAGAGCCCACAATGAATACAGGATCATTTGAGGGCAGAATGATACATACTACCTAGATGTCCAATAGTTTTATTATCATTATTCACTGTAACACTGTATTATACAGTACATGAAGTCATTTACAAGTATCATGGAGTATTTCATGTTGCATGCTTGAACTTCTTACCTCTTAACCTCCCCATTGTGGGACTTCTTGAAATGAACTGAACTGAGCTGAACTAAACTGACCTATTAGTAAATTGAACTGACCCCAAACTACAGCATCTGTATATCTGACCTTTAAAGTTTCAAATTTTGACTTGCTTATTGACCTAGAATATGAGTCTTTGACCTTGAAAAGGTTCAGAGAAGCCCTGAATCTATTCAATACATAATTAATCCAGCAGCTCTGGGTCAGTGCACTTTCTGAAGATATCAGCAGAGGTTACTTTCGCCGGTTTGGTGAATGAGACTTGCAGACGCATGTTGTTGGATTGTTCTGAAAGATGCATTGTATCTAGTCCATGCAGCAAGGCCTCAAAGGTCAGGGAGATACTGAGTACGGTGAGGCGGAGTAAGTGTAAAAAGCTGCACTCTATTCTGTATTCCCATTGAGACCCTAAGACTGACCAAGCAGACAGCAGGCCGATTGAGACAAATGGGACGAGCATATTGGAGTGCTATTATACTCTCAGGCCTTGTTGGTGCATTTTGGGGCACTGTTCATTTCCATGGGGCTATGTTTTTATGTGTGTGTGTGTGTGTGTGTGTGTGTGTGTGTGTGTGTGTGTGTGTGTGTGTGCGTGTGTGCACATGTGTATTTGATGTCTTAGGTAGGGGTGGTGAAAGAGGACAAATTGCAGCTCTCTTTCACACATCATTGGACAGCTCTCTTTTATTCACAGGAACGAGAGTACACCTCCTCCCTCTGCCCACCCTGCTAGGTATGATACATGCATTTGTCCTTTACTGTCTTCCAAAAACACACATAGTGCGCAGTCTGTGCACATGTGCGTGAGCGCGTGAGTTTCTCCATGTCAGAAGGCATGAGCGGTTACATATCCACCGTAACCTTGTCAGCATGCCAAAAAGATCTGGACTGCAGTTTTTAGTTTGATAAACTATGTCTCTGTTGTGTGACGTTACCACCAAGGGAACTCTAGTTTACTCCTCTTGGAAAACTGTCAAAGTAGCTCAACAACAGCCAAACGGGAAGAGTGGTAAAGGATAAAACAGAGAGAGTTTCACTGGTGAAAGGGACAAGCAGGAAATAAATGACAAAAACAGAAAAAACAGAGCAAAACAGCAAAGTGAGAGGATGACAAAGGAAGTAAGGGAAAAGGGGAGGAGAAACTAGACAATAATTAGACTGCATTGATTACCTAGTGGATGAGGAGCAATTGTAAGTGATCAAATCTAATTAGCTGGTCCTATACGTCTTCGTGGAGAGAACAGACCAATCAATGGGCTTAAGTGAACTTAGAGTCATCACAGTCTACTGCCTGCTAAATATCTTCCACGATCTTCCAAATAACTTGCAAGAGGTCCGCTTCAAATGACTTTCAGACTTCAGTAAGGAAGTGCAGCTGATGCCCTAGACTAAATAGATTTAAACCACAGTAAGGTCTTATCAGTCCAGATGGACACCTCACTGATGATTCTGGATATTACTTAATTATAAACAAGACCTTTTAAGACAAGTTTGGATATCAATGTGACATAGGATTTTTTTAGACATTGTTCATGTTAGGCAGGCTTATAATATGCAGTCATAGTATGTTAGAATGCCTTCTCCATATCCAGCCGGTCGAGGCAGATGACCGCCCACTCAGAGCCTGGTTCTGTTCGAGGTTTCTGCCTGTTAAAGGGAGATTTTCCTTGCCACTGTTGCCTAGTGCTGCTTGCTGGGTCTCTGTAAATAAACAGTTGGTCTAGACCTTCTCTATAT